>CANSGD010001354.1:0-181331 GCA_947645195.1 Patellifolia procumbens
CCTTTGTCGCCATGATTGTGACTTCCAATAATTTGATTTAAGAAATTAGACGATATACATGCATCAAAATATTTATTGTGCGTAGTTGTTTTAAGTCCACTCTGCTAGAACATGCTCTTTTCTTGACCGGAAGCTATATTAGTGTAAAGATCGCTAAGGTGTACCCCTAAGGCCCTCATTACTCTCCTCACGATCTCTTGGTATATAAAAGCAATCTGCTTTGCGATTTACTACTTTCACTTATTTCTCAAGGAGAGACGTTTTGCGAGATGGATACTAACTGAGAAGAAACGAACTTGGACTTATATCTTGCTTTTGTTTGGCCTTTAAATCTGTTAACTTTCTTTGAGGGGTAGAAACTTTTATGCTCGCAAATTTTTTTTTTATGGTATGCTGGATTGCTGGATTGCTGGATGCTGCAATAGTGATTGAAAGACAATGATACCGGGAACGTGGAACGGAGGGCCGATCTCCGATCTGAATCGTTCGTCCCGGATCGCGGAACGAACGCGTCCCAGATCGTCGCCGTTCGCGTTCCCGTACGTTTATGGCACGTCCCTTCACAAATCTAGGGTTTCGAGGTCAGGCGAGCTCCTTCACTATCTTCACTTTCAAGTGCTTTTGATGGTTTCGATGAAGGTGTAATTAGGGTTTCAGTCGCCATTGTTGAGAAATTGTACAGAGAAGAAGATACATAGTAGAAGACGAGGAAGATGAGAAATTGTCAGTGGCACAGATGAAGAGGAAGAAGAGAGAGAGAGAGAGGAGGGGGGAACCGTTTAACATGATATGAGAGAGAAGAGAGAAGAGGAAGAGGTTACTTGATATAAATGATGATTGATGACCGATTTTTTTCAAAGTGGTATTTAAGTTTTTTTAATACTATAATAATTAAAATAATAAATAAAAATTGAAGTTTTACTTATTTTTTTACTTTTTAGTGCTTACTTTAAACATTTTTCATAAATTATATATATTTTTCTATATATATATATAATTATTTTCGTACCCAATCGTTCCCGATTCACTTTGGGTAACGTTCCGCGTATTCGTTTTCGTTCCCCGTTTCGAATCGTACCCCGTTCCTTACTATACATTTAACTAACAACAACCTGAGTTAAATGATTCACTTCTGTGACCTAGAATGGAGTTTTCATGTTACTGTTTTCACATATAACTTTCTCCCGAAAGTTCTTCATGGACTCCGTTCGGTAGAGTATATGCCATCGCCTAAGTGTTTAATGTTTATTCGACTATAGTGTAGTTAAGGATATACTCCAAATTTTGAACCTGTGGCCAAGCTTTCATGATGTTTAAGATTCATGGTATGTTTTTCTTTGTGCATTTTGATTGAAGCAAATTACAAACGGGTACCAATAAGCTGGGTTTTGAGGCACGGACTTGAAGACAACTTTTTTCGGCTTTTCGGGATTAAAGCGATGTTTTTTCGAAAAACAGACACGCCGGCCGCCCTTACGATACACAAATTTTTGAAATGCATACAAAAGTCGGGTTTTCAAGCACACACTCCAAGGCGATTTTTTCGGGTGAAGACGAGGTTTTTTCGAAAAACGAACATCGCTGTGTGTCCTTGAAGGACACGAATTTCGAGAATTCCTACAAAATGGGCACAGTAAGCCGGGTTTGTGAAGTTTAATAAGATAACTCTTATTAGATACGATAACTTATGAGATACGAAGAAGGAAAATGATAGGCTTGTGGTTGTTAGACGATAAATTATTCACAAAGTTCAAGTTTGTTTGTGAAGTTTTTTATGAGATACGATGAAGAATAACGTTTCCTTTTTGTGAAGCTTTCCGGAACTTCACCCGTATGGGTCGAATTATTTAAACATGTCTTTCCATCCTAAAGTACGTAAGTACGTTTATACTCCCTCAACTCTTACGTATTTATACTTATATACATCGCACGAATACATTAATACTATAAATGTACGAACAATCCTCCACTTCCTAGAATAGATGTTTTTAAATTCATTTAAGTGCAACCTAGACAAATACATAAATGAAAATCACTATAGTATAACATTCATATAATACTTGTGATTGATGTGATTGACTAAGCATAAGCATTGAATCACACACTCACCACGAAATATTGACGACGCTATACATAAAAGTTTAAAACAAACTATTTGTCCTTTTGCCTCCATTAATACGCCTTGAGTTTGTATCTAAATCAATGAGTGTTCCGAGCTAAGCCCCAATGGGCCGTAAATCTTAATAAATTACGCGCCTACAACGAGAACAACTTAATCAAAGGGTTATTAAGAAAACATTCAACCTCTAATACATGCACTTTTAATAGTGGTAACCACCATGTAAAGTTGGATCCGGATTGCATTTAAGATCTTGCTTTTTATGAGATGATGAATTGAGTTATTTTTACTACTGATTTAAGATGGGTTGTAATTAATACTGGTAACCGCCATGTAAAGTTGGATCCCAATTGCATTTAAGATCTTGCGTTTTATGAGATGATGAATCGAGTTTTCTTTACTAGTGATTTAACAAGAGCTTAAGACCCATTCCCTTACAAGTTTCGTACAAAGGTTTAATGAACAAATCCGCTATACAAAATCAATACTCACAACCCCATTTTGGATCATATCTCGTATTTAATTATGTCTCACTCCTATGTGTCGAGAGTTTTCGCTATATACATGGTTATAAAATTTTTGAAGTAGGAGAAACACTATCACAGTTAATTGCAATAGTGTGACATTTTTTGCCACAAGTCCACTTCACTCATCACATTTCTTAGTCATATTGCCTCTTTACAAGCCGAGGCTGATGCTATGAACTCCGATGCCATAGTTGAATTGGTAATACATGTTTGCTTCGTAGATGCCTATGAGATGACACACATACTCTAAGGAGAAACACCGCATCACCTGGAGACGTATAGTCTTCTTTGGTTGTTATCCAAGTTTCGTCCCGAGTATCATTGTAGCAAAAAATGACTTCCACCAAAAGTCAAGCCATAATCCAGGTTCTTGGTAAGTATCTCAACAATACCTTAAAGCATGCTAATGTACCAAGCTATGATTACTAATGTACCTTTAGATTACGAATTGTAAATGCAATACCAGGTCTAGTGCTTGTCACATGGAAACAAAATAACATAACGATCGTTCCGTAACGGATTTTAAACTTGGAGTTACGTAGCGTTGTGTTGAAATGCACGCCCATATCGCCCCGTCGTCCGTTACGTAACGGTGACTCGCGTTAGAGCTCCAGTCCTTTCGATTTGATTAGAGTCGGTCCCAATTATAAGCATGCAATTTACATTAATTATACACCTTTATTATATAACCCGAGGCCGACCCACACGGGTCGGAAGGTGTCCCGGGAGGGCCGACGAGCTATTCGGGTCTTAACGCACCTTTTTGTGAAGTTTTCCAAAACTTCACTGCCGTGGTCGACATAATACCTGTGTGGGTTATTGTTCAAACAAGCATCTTTACTCTAAAATACATAAAGACGTTTCTACTCCGCAACTCCTATTTATCTATACTTCTAGACATTACACGTACATCTATACTATCAATGTACTACATAGACTCCTCACAGACCTCCTATCCCGTACAAGAAGGAAGAACGGACAGGCGGCCACAACCTCAACAATTGAATGAGAATATTCTATGAGTAGTTTATTCTATGACGTAAATAAGTTAGTTAGAAATGACGACGCTACAGTAATTGTTATAAGAGTTGTTAAATGAGTCATGAAGAGGGCTAAAGAGTTTTCTAAAGAGGAATGTAAATTCATAGGATAAGGCATTAAAGAAATAGAAAGGACGAATCAATGGTGAGAGCACTCTACCTCCCTAAAGTAGGCTTACTTTGTTACTTTTCTCTTTTTCTTCTATATATAAAATTTTACTCCTCCTTGGTGATGGAGGTCCATCTAGTTCCATTGATCCTAAGACTAAGAACATAGTTGCTTGTGTTTTAAGGGATGTTCTGAATTCCCTTAATTCCATTGAGTCCTTTAAGAGTGTCCTTAGCTTAGTTAATTAATTATTAACTAAGTTACTATCTTTAATTGCTTTATTAGGAGTCTAGAATAATAAAATGTACTCTTGGTTAATTTAATGTCATATTAGATTAACTACGATAGTATTAGTTGAGTTGTAATTTCATTTATGTTAATTAGAGAGTCAATTAGGGTTGTATAATCATATATGGACGAGTGAAGTGTCAAAATCAGCAATAATAGGCGCCTACATCAAGGAAGCTTCCAAGAAGATCAACCAAGAGCAAAGATAGGAAGGAATCTCTATCCTTTCCTTAAAATGGGGCATCCAAGCTAAGAAGATCAAGGAAATCAAATCATTTTCCCTCCAAAGCTCATCTTAGGCGCCTAAACTTTATCATTTTGGTTTGGCTTCCTACTTTGAAGGGATAAGTGAGTAAATGAAGGGAAATGAAGAGGAAGGCCGTCCAAAGATAGAGAAAGCTTCAAGGATCGACTTTCCAACCCTAATTAGGATAAATTTTAGTTTTAATTAGTTTTTAATTATTTTAATTTCAGTAATTATTTTCCTAGTGAGTCAAGGACATGTATTTAAAGGGAACATATCAATGATAAACGACATTAGACTTTTATTGATTAAAAACCTTGTGTTTTATTTGCTTTGATTAATTCCCTAATTTATCTAGGCGCCTATGCTAGCTTGATTTTAAGCTTGAATCAAGTGGTGTTCTTAGGAACCTTGTTTTGACTTAGTGGTGAATCTGTATCTAAGTTAATCTAAGTAAAGCTAACTATCATTCTTGAAACTTAATTGAACCTATTCGACTATTATATAGCCAGAATATAACACTTGGTGTTATCTTTGTATTTGTGAGAACACTCTACCTCTCGAAATTAGGCTTACTTTGTAACTTTTCTCTTTTTCTTCTATATTTACAATTTTACACCTCCTTGGTGTTATCTTTGTGATACACTTGTTCACCAAATTTTTCTCGCTGAATCCATAGCACAATACCAATTAACTAAGTACCTCGTATTTGAAATATGTCAAGTTGAGCTCTAGTGGTCTACTACCTTTAGTCAGTTGTCTGTTCATATGTTACACGTATACCTTGGTATCATGTTAAAGATATGTAGTTCCTTTCTTAGGTTTGTGTGAAATTGTTGTACTTCATTGTTTCTTTTCTTTCTGTTTGTCTGGTTGATTCTTTACGGAGAAATATAGTGCATATACAGATGTAGATTATTTATGTTTTGAATGATAACTTGTATCCCTTTGTTGAACTTTGGCCAGCTATACACATTTTTTCATTGCGGTAAGCATAACCTGAATCTAATTTCATGTTTTTTTCTTTTTATTACAAGTAGGCCAATCAAATTGGAATTGTCCCCAGAGGAAGAAGTAGTTGCCTCAATGCATATGGATATAATCAGGTAACTTGGATGCTGTCTGTACTTTTTCTCTCCGTCATGAGCTGTATGTTCATCTAACCTCACCATGTCTCGAAAGCCTTAAGTTGTTTCTTTTGTTAATCAATACTATGGCTCTTCCTAAAACAATGCACCATTACATTTTTTGGGTCAAAGTAAAAAATCATCCCTAATATTTAAGGAAAAGTAGTTATGAGGGATCTTGTTAGGTTTGTCTCTATTTATTATCACAATATCTACTTTCTACATTTGTGTAATTAGAGTTATAGTGACCCAAGCTTTCCACCACCCAAAAACACTGCCTACCACCGCCTCTTCAAACCCCCTTCCACTGATGTCGCTCACCGAAAATCACCACGAATCTAGGTCCTTCATCACTGATGGTGTTGATTCTTTAGTTTTTTTCGCTTATCTGTGGTGAAGAATTCAACTTGGAACTGCTCTGCTTACTTTATAGCCTCTCTCTTGATTTGCCTTTCATCTTTAACCTAGGGTTTTACAGCCCAAGTCCTAATTCTTATAATCTCATCTTCACCCTTTGATGTTGCGTCGAAGCCTAAGTTTCTTCTGCCGCTGTGTCATCAATGCCGCTAAGAAGGTTGTATTTAAGGATCTGCTTGTTCTTCCCCTGAAGCCGCCATGCTCAGTCGGTGGACCCTGCCTCCACCGCCAAGGACTCTTCTTGGAGCAGTGCTGGGTAGCTTCTTGAAGAAGCTTGTTTTCTTTTTAATATTATGTTTTGTTTAGTTTTATTTTCTTAGTTTCTTTTAGTTTTTTTCTTTTTAAGTTTAGTGTTCTTAAGTTCACTGACTTTGGTCAAATCTTGAGATAGGGAGACTTTAGTCATATCTTATACCTCTTGCATCAAAAAAAACACGTATAGTTTCACTCTTGAAAAAGTCCACAACCTGTAGGAGCTATCACTGTGCTGATATAACAGCAATCTCATTAGTCTCTTGTCTCACTTAGTCAGTTAGCTAGAGCATAGAGTATCGCAAAATTTACTTTGAGAGATGGTAAAATATTCCAAGAGAAGGAGAAGTCGAGATGTAAGGCTAATACACTGATGTGGAGAAATGGTTAGTGGTGGGCCAATAAACCTGCTGGTTGGATTTAGAAAGCTCAGTCAGATCAACTGAGACCTCAAAAAAATCTTTGTTATATGCTTAAATTACTGGTGTCCGAAAATTTTAGCTGCAGGGTTAGACATCTTAAAATGTCACGGGTCTGGCATAGCTGGTGTAGGAATCATAAATATTTGTGAATTAGTAGTCATTATTGTCTTTCTCTACCTAATATATCAGGATTCTTCGCCAAGAGTCATATGATTTTGTTACTGAAAAGTTCATTCATAGGATTTTTCTCTCTAAAACTCTCCCTCCTTTTGGGCTTATTATCTTTCTTTGTTTATTTTTAACTGTACATTTTTATTGCTTCGCTTGACATTTTATTATGATGTCTGTAGGAAAAATGGT
Organism: Patellifolia procumbens; assembly: GCA_947645195.1. Taxonomy (NCBI): domain Eukaryota; kingdom Viridiplantae; phylum Streptophyta; class Magnoliopsida; order Caryophyllales; family Amaranthaceae; genus Patellifolia; species Patellifolia procumbens. The sequence continues at coordinate 6,906 of CANSGD010001354.1, forward strand.
TTTTCCTTGGTAGAGGATCTAGATGCACCTTCAGGCAACCGTTTTCAATTAAAATCTGTGCCCTTCAGTAAAAATGTAACATTTGGAATTGAAGGTAAGACTTCCTTTCAAACTCCTCAAACTACAATATCCTTTCTGATGAGATTGCCTTCCCGAATAGAGAAACAGTCAAGTTTGGCAGATGTAATCTGCATTTAGCACTACTGAAGAAATGTGCTCATCACTTCCTGACCCCCTTGGTTTCTGTCTAAGCATATCGTACTATCAACTGCTAACAAAATTTGTGAGCATCCTGGATGGGTCTGACCACCTTAAATCATCTATTCGACCTCCAAATAATCATGCAGTACTTGGTTATATGCAGTACTTGCGGTTATTGCCACTGTAGATAGCGCACATAATGCCTGTTGCTTGAAGTTCTTCATATTCTGAGAAACTCCAAAGTTGGTTTCCTAGTCTTGTTGATACAACCGTTCTCCTTGCACCTACCTTGGCACCATTTAGAGTTATGGGGAAGTTCTTAATATCATGTACAAAGTTGTTAGAATTGCGATCCGAGAAATGACCAGCGATCCAAAATCATCCAATGATCCGAATACCGGATTGCTTGTAGAATTGTATGGTGGGTGGGATTGGAACAGAATGGCCCAGAGTCAGTTTGGATTGTAGGATACTGTTAAAAATCCACATAGCTAAGGGAGAATCTAAGTAGATGATCAAGAAATGAAACTGACTCTTTATTTATTAATCTAGGAATTAGATGATCTTAAATTAGTTTTTCAACCATTCAAGAGGCTTGAATCCCTCTCAAGAAAGATAGATAAATCATGGAGAATTCTCAGAATACTCAATATCTTTTCCTGTGTCTGATCTCCTCTAATTATAGAGAATCAGATTCTCTTTTCCTTCTATCTCCTGTAACAAACTCTCTTCCTTCTTCCTCAAGCTAAGTTCTAACTGAATATTAAGCATTACCAATAGTACTACACTCCAGCCAGTTCATTGCAGATTCTACCGATCCTACAGGATATCTTTATCTTATATTAGTTACCTTCGAGGATCATAGGATTTACCTTCTGATCCAAAGTTGAATAAAGATCCAAATAAGCGATCCATCCATGGGATGTAGCAGGGTATTTGTTACCAAAGGGTTGTGACTTGTCGTGGCAGCGGGATAGTACTATCTAGTATCTTCTGCTGGGCCTTTTTAAGCTTAAGAGACTTGATCTCAAGGTTAATTATTCAGTGCTCTCTTGAGTTTCAAGCACCTTCCTGATTCAAGGAAACCTTAATCATTCACCAATGCCTTCATATATTCAGGGTATTAATGAATGATGTTTATGCTAATAGATAATGCTCGATGTAGATCTATGGAGATCCCTATATTATATTTTGGTGCAGTTCTCTGTCACACTGGTTCTTAATGTGTGCGGTTTATTCTGGCACAGACGTGAAAGAGCTCATTTCTACTCTTTCGGATGGTCAAGGAGAATGCTCCATCATGAGTACTTATAAGATGGATACCTCTGACTCCATTTGCCCCTCAAGAGTACGTGCTATGTTAGCATCACGTGCCTGCAGGTCGTCTATTATGATTGGTGATGCACTTGGAAGGACTGAAATGCAAAAGGTAACATTTGCTGCCTGCTCAGAGAGTCTATGTCATGTTTTTCTTCTCTTATATACCTCTCGTGGAACTTAACATATAGTATCACCTCTTAACTTCTAAATTTTTTGACTGATGATGATCCTGTAAACTTCAGTCTCGATAGCTGCCTTCTTGTTTAAAGTGGAGGCTATTCCTGGAGTTTATCCATCAGAAACTACGGACTTGCCAATGAGACGGCATAAGAGATAATGGACACATAATATGTAGTTTTGGAGAATAAGGCAGCACAAATAGGTTTCTCTTAACCCCCCCCCCCCCAAAAAAAAAGTGAAGTGAAAACAGTCATATAAAGTAGGGAGAGAGAAAGACTTGGTGTAATGGAAGGTTAACCATCATAATTGATGCAATTATATTGCTTCGAGTGCCAAGTAATGGAAGACTCTTCTTGTCAAAGAGGTTATCCACTCTTGTAACACTTCCCTCGCTTTTCAGTTTAGTTAGTCTGGCTTTCAATTTGAGCATGTTGATTTGGTTGTTTCAGAGTTTTAGTGAGGGTAACCATTACATAGAAAACGGGAACCCAGCTCTTATAGTCGACAGACTGTGAAGGAATTCTCTTTTGTTTCGATTTTAACATCTAAATCTCACCAATTATTGGCTGTTTAATTCACTGAAGCAACAGAAGTCTTTGAATACTGATGAAAGTTGATCCTAGTGCATGATGACCTTGAAAAATAGAGCTTCATTGTCCAATTTCTTTCATGTAAAGCTTGTCAAATCACTCACAAGCATTAAATTACTTCATCATGTCAGTTACATACCTGAAGAGGAAAACGGAATGAATGTACACTGAAGATAGTAAACTGAAAGCTCAATAGGCATGCACGACTAAGCTACGTTGGCAAAGATGTATCATTCCACCATGACATTGTTCATTTCCCTTGAGATCAGGCAGTCCTCTTCATTGTCGAGTGATATGTATTGGTATGGATGAGTGAAAATAAGTAAGATTAGCTCTTTGTTACTAAAATTCGGTTGTTTTAGTGTATAGGAAGGATTAGCTCACAAACCTAAATACTAAGGGTGTCTTAATAAGAGGAAGATTAGCTCTTAATCTTACTAAAACGTTTTTGAGAACTTTTAGATTTCTCCCCCAAGTTACTCTTTCAATTTAAGCAAAGAAAACACTCGGTTTTAAGCTTATGAAAACACACGGTTTTTAATTCAATCAAAAGTTAAGTACAATTTGTTCCTAAGGCTTCCTCCTCCTTGTATAGACCTCCTAACACCATAAGCTACTGAAATGAGGCCTAGAACCGTCCTAAGATACAAGAGAAATGAGAGAAATACATAAGAAATTCATAATAAAGAAAACTGGAAAATTCTGATTGGCCACCTCCCACCTTTCTGGTTCTTTCTCCCTATTGACGGTTCTAAAATGGCTGCAAACAATGGGAACCTTTCCTACACATGAAGGAGCATCCAACCATCTAAAGTTTGCAGCAATTGGATAAAAAAAAGTTGCTGCAAAGATCAGTATACAAAAACGCATTCAACACGCCATTCTGAGCAGTTTTGTTGCTGTCCACTTAAAACCTTTCCTTCCTTAGTAGGAATGCTTCCAATTGGACCCTTTTGCTGCAATATCACTCCTAAGAATGACTAAGCTAATGTATATCATCATTTGCCTTCATTGATCATGCACTACATCACCAAAAGTAGTGTAAAAACGTAGGAATGGAGGGAAGGAAAAAACGGCTGAAATTGTTTTAGCTTTATTAGGATTATTCTAGCGCATTAAGCAAGGTTAGAACTAAATAATTATTAATAGAGCTAGTTTCTTGACTAAACCTCCTTATTTCCTCCTTTAAGCTTGGTTAGTTAAACCTAATCATTCCGAAGAGCAACGGAACCTTCGTTGTGTAAAACCGTTACATTAGAGCTTAAGCAAGGGCCATGTAACTGAGTTGTACCCATGCTTGGATTTGTACTGAGTAAGACCTCTGACACTTGGTCTTCTATATCTGATTTTACATCATCGAGGGTGCTGTAATGGTGAGCCTAGCTCAGCATGATTACAAACTGCCCCTCGCCCCCATTGTGTGCTCATTAATAAAGGAGAATTGGGGCCTATCCTACCTGACGAAATAGACCTTTTCAAAGTGGTTGCTAACGCATATTGTCTAGGGTATGGCATGGTCTAACTAAAGATCGCATGTGGCCTTGTTACCCAAACCCCCTGAAGGATGATTTGAGTGCAGCATTTTGTGTGTTCCCAATGCCGTGACATAGCATATTGTAGTTAAATAATATCTAAAAGGTTCTGAATTCATCCCTTCCACGTTCCACATGACAGAAAATCGATTTGCCTGCTTCACTACTTTACTGTTTCCGGGTATATATTTCATCATGTAACCTTTCATATTGGCTAACCAGATCCTTGAGCACTTGGCTGACCTGAAGTCTCCATGGAACTGCCCACATGGAAGACCGACCATGCGCCACTTGGTTAACTTGGCTGTAATCCGTGAGACAGAATGTCGAGAGATTACTAGTTTGTAATGGACATTGGTGGTAATTATTTCGAGGCCGTGGCTGCCAATATGATGTAATTTTGTAACCTAGTTACCCTGTACAGTTTTGTTGAGTACTGGACTTTCTATTCCCTGATGAACTTGAAAAAACATGTTTGGTTAAATAACGTAAATTGTCTTTAGTTTTATTTTCAATTGCATGAGTAGTGAGTACATTTGTTGAACACCTGAGTTTTTTATGGCGGTCTAATCTCCAAAATTCATGTGAAACTCATGTTGAAGTGGACTGCCAAAGTTTTTGGGAGCACGGATTATCAAAATTTTCGTTGGTTTTGTTTGTTGAACGAAATTGCTATTAATTCCTTAATTAATAACCTAACTGTAATAGATAACACAAATATATTTAATAACTTAAATAAATTAGTATTTCGTAATTAATGGGTGAGCATAACTAAAAAAAACAAAACAGGACGAAAGAAAATTAATTGTGTAGTTTTATTTTCCATGTTTGTAACATATGATGTATAGCCTAAAATTTGAGCTGTTAAATGATATAGGTGATAATATTGTATTTAACTATGTCAAATGCGGGTGAAGATGTTTAATGGAGATTATAAGGTGATATTATAGATGTATTAAGGTGTGTAGAACAAATTTTGTTAAGGTGGAAGTTTCAAGAAAGAGGTTTTGAGATTCAAAAGCAATTAATCTATTGGTAAGCGTGAAACTTGAGATTTAATGGCTAAGTTGTACTTGCAATTGAGAACATAGGTTATGGGGCTATTTTGAAGTTGATTTATATTCCATTTATGGCTAATGATTTATGGGGTAAAATTCAAGAAAAAGGGCTAAAACCATGAAAGAAACTCAATTTAGATTAATTTGGGTAAATCGTATTTAATAGTTTTCATGCGATTGCGTTAAGGAAACTTAACATGATGGTATCCCTAAGTTTCTAATCATGATTAAGGATGTAATTAGGTATGTATTAAGATTAATCAAGTGTTTAATTAACCCTAATCAAGGTTTCATTGAAGATAAAATGGTAAAATACTTCATCAGCTACTGGGTAAGACCAAGTGAGAAAACGTTTCCCAAATTTGCTCTCGAGGTATCGAAACCAGATGTGTTTAAGCATGAGTCAACTCTATGCTTCACCTACAAGCTTTTCCACCTTATATATATATTAATGTTTATCCAAAGAAACACTCCTGCCTAAAACAAGAAAACTTCTTGTTCTAAATCCGTAGCTTAGATGCCTAGCCAGGCTGTGGTGTTTGCCATTTTTGTGGTTTTTCGACTCATTTCTAGACTTTGTCTATAACACATTGATTCCACTCGTTCCCGTCCTTCGCTTCAGGGCATGTCGCCAAAATCCATCTTGCAGAGTCGAAAGCCTCGATGAAAGGGGGGGGGGGCTATTTACTATAAGAAAGCATACCATCGAACGAGTCCGCTTTCTTTCCGAAGGTTATTTACTAGAAGATAAAACGGGCCAACTATTATTTAAGTATTTTACGGGAGATATCCTCTTTCCTCTATTCTCAAAAACTGGCATTTTCGGGGACTAGCCAAAGAAAAAGATAAGAAGTACGTTCGCTCGAGCAAATGCGCTCACTTACAAGCCTATATGCTCGGTGTTGGTATGCTCTCGCAAAGTTTTTCTTATTGAAAAGTTAAAGAAGTTAGACTCAAAAATCACTTGATTTAGGGTAGTATGCAATGTTCTATGGGCGTTTGGGCGTTTGATTAAAGGGTATGATTCTAGAGGCGATGTTGGAAACACAGTTGGAGTATATGCATGTTTCTTCTCATTCAAAGGTTCTATAAATGCTTTTATTGGCTTCCATGATTGATATTAGAGTTTTTATCATGTAGGTTGATCTCATGGAGGTTATGGGTTGGTTTAATGGAGGTTTTGAGCTTGGATAATCAAGGTACTAAACTAGCTTCTTCTCTTCTTTTATTATACTTTTCCAATTCATCTTTTCAAGTTCATGAGTCAATTGATATGTTGAGTTGAACATATAACAAAGTGTTTTATGCGTTTTATAAGTATTTATGTGAAGTAAAAATCTTTCATATATATCATGAGTTAATTTCTCTAAGTGAGTTTATCGATTAAGGCAGGTTATTGCCAAGTTGCAAGGAAACTCGGTATGAGGTTGTAGTTGATTTTGTAAAGGATATTTGGTATGAGTTATGATGTTATTAAGTATGAGTTATAAGGTTCCCAAGTTGCGAGTTATAAGGTATGAGGTATGAACTAGGAGTGGTATACACGGTATGAAGTAAAAGGTATGAGGTATGGCCTAGGATATATGACGTATGAGGTATGATAGGTAGACACCTCTGGTATGAGTTATATATGAGGTAATAAAGCTATATGTGGTATGAGTTATATGGTACGAGGTATATGGTATGAGGTACGAGGTACGAGATATTAGCTAAACTATGAGCTATGAGTTGTGAGAGTACAAATTCTGAGGTATGAGCAATGTGCTATGAGCTATGAGGTATAAGGTATTTGCTATGAGCTATGAGCTATGTGGTATGAGTTAGAAGCCATGAGCTATTAACTATGGGGTGTGAGCTATGAGGATGGTGGCTGGACTTATGATGATATAAATGAAGATCTAAGTAGGGTTGTTGATCAACTATTGTTACTATTGAGATGAAGTGTAAAGCTTCAACATGCGAAGAAAATCAATAGTTATGCCAAAACTGTTTAGCAAATATCGTTAGTTAATAATAAGTATTGAGAAATATAATTGTTGTTGTTGCAGTTTTATAAGCTCAGAATCAATATATTTGACTAGTTCAGTGTTTTCTTGGTAAGTCTAAGGTATTTGACATTGTTATGATTTTATTGGGAATATGTTGAGATACATATATATCTGAGTGATAATTCTAATCTAGTAATGGACGATTAGTTATTAATTGAAGTGAAGTTGAGGAGATTAACAAAGGAACACAATTTGATAAAGGTAAATAGATTGTTTTATGTGAGTGATATTTTTTTTTAGGTAAACATGTAAGCTTGTATTAATGTAGAACAAAAGTCTCCATACATCCTAACCAACAAACAACATCATCTATCAACCAACATAAAAACTAACTCTCTAACACTTGAGAGTGTTAAACCAATCTACATCATCACTCAGCCATCTATCATTAAGCAACCCATTTACTCTATTACAAACTAGCTTTTTAATGGTATCAACTACAACAGTAGGCCTAGGCACAACACCATGCCACAAAGCTTGATTCCTAGCTTTCCAAACAGAATACACACAAGCAGTAAAGGCACACAATCTAACTTTCTTTTGATTCCTGCTTTGATTCTTCTTTCTCCACCATCTCTTCCAAACTGTAAGCACACAGTCTTCTTCCTAGAACTTGATACCCAGCCAGTGACACACCTCTTTGTTACATTATTTGCTAAAATCACATCTAAAGAAGAGTTGATGAGAGCTCTCCATAGCTTTGCCACATAAACAACAATCTGCAACCTCAATGACTCCTACTTTAACTAGTTTAACTCTAGTTTTAAGTCTATCCAAGGCTACCAACCAAGCAATAAAGGAGTGCTTAAGGATGTTGAACCTATTCCACACCCAAAAATGCCAGTTTACTCTTGGAATATCCTGCTTTAGCCATAGGTAAACCTTCTTAATGTCGTACATCTACTGAAACTACAATGAATTATTCAAAAAACCCTGCTTCAGTTCATCCTTAACCTTACAGATCTTCTTAAAACTCCAACTTGCCTGATGTGGAGCTATGAAACCCCACCAATCATTATCTTGAATATAGAAATGATGGATCCATTTGACCCATAGAGTGTCTTTCTCTTCAGCTACCTGCCAAACATCTTTTCCCATAGTTGCACAGTTCCACATAAAACAATCTCTAACACCCAACCCTCATTCAACCTTTTTTCCTTCCCATAGAAAACATCTACATAATTGAGTGACTCTATGCAATAATTTTTTAGGAAGGACAAAAACTTGAGCCCAATAGATGTTAATACTTAGCAAAACAGAGTTTACCAACACAACTATAGCAGCATATGAGAGATTTTTATAGCCCCAGCATTGAATTCTAGCTAGCGTTTTATCAATAAGCACATCACAATCTTCCATAAAGAGCTTCCTAGCATTCAATGGGACCCCTAGGTACCTAAAAGGAAGGGTACCTAGAGAGACCCCCTGAAATTTGCAACATATCATCCTGAACTTCCTTCTCAACACTACCAAAATAAATAGCAGTCTTATCATTATTAGCTTGAAGCCCTGAAGCAGCCCCAAAAGTAGCTATTGCTCTAAAAATCAACATCATAGATGCAATATCTCCTTTACAAAACAATAACAAATCATCTGCAAACACCAAGTGAGTGATCTTTAATTGTTCACACCTATAATGGAATGAGAAATTCCGCCTCTCCCCAATCATAACCAGAATTTTGTTAAGGTACTCCGTACAGATCACAAACAGCAAGGGGGACATTGGATCACCTTGCCTAATGCCCCTAGCTCCATTGAAAAAACCAAACATCTCTCCATTAATACTAATGGAGTAAGCAGGAGTACTAACACAAATCATCACCCATTTAACAAACACCTCAGGGAAATTTAATGCCTGAAGCATTTGCTCAATGAAAACCCAACTCACACTATCATAAGCTTTCTGCAGATCAATCTTAATAGTGCATTTAGGAGTATGGTTTTTCCTACCATACATACTAATGAGTTCTTGGCACAATAAGATATTATGCATAATACTTCTACCAGCAACAAAAGCACCTTGAGACTCATTAATTATGCTAGGAAGCACTTCTTTGAACCTACTACTAATCATTTTACTAGTGATTTTATATAGCACATTACAACAAGTTATAGGTCTGAATTGAGTTACCTTTGATGGCTGAGAACACTTAGGCAACAAAACCAGATTGGTTGTATTAATCTGCTTAAGCATCTTACCAGTTTGGAAGAAATTAAGTACAACTTTAGAAACTTTCTCACCAAGCACATGCCAAGCATCCTTGAAGAATTTGCTGGAATAACCATCAGGTCCTGGAGCTTTTGTGTCATCTATTGAGAACAAAGCCCTCCTGACATCCTCCCTAGTGAAAGATCTCGCCACCAAACATTTCTGATCATCAGAGAGGATAACACCTCTTCTCACTATATGGTTTTTAACCATTTGCTTCTGAGGAACCACAGTACCCAACAACCCTTTATAATACTCAATAAAAGCTTGAGCTACCTGTTCATTCCCCTTCATCTCCTCCCCCTGAATATTTTGCACCCTGAACACTCTACAATGTAACCTCCTTTTCTTTAAATAAGAGTGGAAAAAAGAAGTATTAACATCACCATGTGAGTGATATTAATACAAAATGGTCTACTATTGTTATAATCCTAAGATATATATTTGTAGTGATGTCATAACCAAAGGTTTATCGGCAAGTATCGCGGTTGTCAAGGTGAATAATAATGATTAATCTTTTGAGTGGACGCAAAATAACTATGTTGAGGTTGTTAGACTTATTCATTAATTACTGGAAGGTGTTGATTGGAAAACATATTAGTCATGAAGGTCTTATGTGCTAAGGATCAAGCTAAAGATATTAGTTGTTGGAGTACCCATGCATGCTATAAGCATATCATTCATATCTATGTGAAATGATTTTCAAATTGACTACTACTTATGAAGCTTGATTTTGATATGATAAATCGTGATATTTATGAGAGAGTGTTTTAGGAAAAGTAAAGTTATTCCATGACTTTTGCCCAACCAGGAGGGGTGAATCCCTGACGGAGTAGGACATTTCCGGGTTAAGTCTTGCAAGTAGAACATAAAAGGTGGTGTGACGACCCTCAATAGTTTGGAGACAACGGGTGCTAAATACCCCTCTCCACTCGTGTTTACACCCATATAACAAATATCAATGAATGTTTCTTGTAAGAAACTTTAATATTATGGAAGTAAATTGAGTTTCCAAATATATATCAAAGTTACCTTTGTTATCAACTAATACTTTTAAAAATAATGGTATGATGTTTTAAGAGTTGTTTGAGTAAATGAATTGAAGTATATAAAGTTTATGTGAGTTGTTGTCATTATATGTGATGAGAGTTTTAACCAAAAGACACTAAAGCATGTTTCACTTGTTTTACGAGTTTAGTACTCATGCCGATGTGTGCGTCAAATGTTTGTTTTGTCATTTCTGTGGTCTGTCACTTGATGGGTGGTAGAGTCTTGGCATGTTAAGAATGAAAGATGGTAAGGCCCTTGGTTGAGTTTCGAAAGATATGCAGAGCTAAAAGATATCTTATGATTGTATTGTGTCTGTCGAGTCAAGGACGTTCAAATATAATGACTTATCTCAGCCTAGTTTTTAAAGTTAATTCCTTATATAATAAAAGTTAGTTAATTTGATTAGAGTTCGAATTTGTGTTCCATACTCTTGGATTGGTGATGTAATGGTAATTCTCGGGATTAGCTCGACCGATAATTTTCCGATGTGCCTAATCTTAAGAAAGTAGGTCGCGAAATTCGGCTGCTAGATATGAAACAAGTGGAACGTGGTGGACGTGTTTAAGACATTTTGATACTTCAATTTTGTTTGTGGACTCTCACATGAGGAAGCTGATGAGTCATTTGTATATAGGTGTTTCATGATGCATTTAGTTACATTTTAGGATCATTTAGTTATATTTTAGTCCATAATTGCATATAGTTACTTAAGTTGAGAAAATATTACTCTTGTGTGTGTTTTCGGTATTTTTGATAGTTTTCAGGTATTGAGAATACAATTGAGTAAAAATGGGGGAATCAATTTGTTATAATACCCTTTACTAATAAACCACTACCATAGATACTATGGGTAAAAATATTATATTTACACATCATGCTTTTCATAATAGATCAAAGAGGAAGAAAACGAGAAGAGAGAGAATGTGACATAGAATAGGGTAAAATCTTGGACATGTAATCTTCAAACAACAATGAAATCCTAGGGAAAGAAGGAACTCTACGCCCGTTTTTACTTTATGATCAATGCATGAGCTTATTGATATAACACTTCAAATTTGTACCACTTTTAAGGAATCTAGAGATGTTACGATCATAGTAAAATGTAAGGAATTTAAGTGAAATAAATAGAAGATTATACTAAAGCCACATTTCAAAAAGTCTTGGTAATTTCTAGCTAAGCTATTACAAGTCAAAAGCATTGAAGCCCCTCGAAAAAAAGTCATATCTCCGATAGTAAAAAATTAATAATTCCAAACCAAGAGAAATAATACTTGTTGATTTAAGAGATGTAAGGATAATTTTAGAGAGAAACCTCATCCTAGTTCTCACTTCATGGATACCCAAAATGAATGTTACTCCAGATTTTATGAAAGGTTGGAATGACTAATAAGAAGGCCTTAATATGTTCAATGTGCAACTCACAATTACATGTTGATAAAAGGTTGAGTACACAACGAATAACTTGCTACTTAAGTAACAATAACCTAAACATGATACTGCTAAAGTAAAATATGACACGACTAGAGAAAATTTTGAACTTGACAGACACACAATTCACCTTACTTTAACTTTGATTGGAACTTGAATGGATATCGTCATCTACCTACATTCACAGAAGCTACTAACTTCTTGAAAGTGATAAATCTTTCTTTAACGAACCTTAATTCTAAAGTACCTAGAAAGCTATAGCAGTATGATCATACACTCAAGTAAGTGTCCTTGGATCAGTGTACCCATAAAGTTTAGCGAATCTTGGATATCTCGACAGTTTACTAAAACTTCAAGGTCAACTACATCGTTATATAGAAACTTATGAAGAAATGTTCCACGCAACTATTGTCATCCCCCCCTACTTGTTCCCATGTAAATCCCATCTCAATAAGAGATCTGGGCAATGATATTTAGTGTCATTTTATCTTTCACTTTCAATGATTTTTCATTTATTCATGAAAGTGTAGACACACGAGTAACATAAAAAAAGTTCAAATAACAATCATGCACTTCCGTTTTATCTTAGACCAATGCAAGATGATCATATAAACACCTTTAAGAAACTCCTTTTGCCTAACTTGGCTTCATAGTTACTTTGAACTTATAAGAATACTCAAACTATGACTTCAAAGTAAAGTATGCTTCAATGCTTGTCATATTTAAATATGTAAGACCTTTCTTAAAATAACATTAGTTGAATCACTTTGTCTATAAAAACCTATTATATACTTATCACGCTTCTTTAAAAAATAACAAACTTGTAATATTAAAACTTTCAGACTTGTATTACTAGATAATAAATAATATAATGTACTAATAAAGTACTACTTGACCTTTTGATAGGCCAAAGTCGTATCACCTAATCAAAGATAAATCCTAAGTCCTCTAACAATGATAGTCAAGGGATGTAGAGTCGAATCCACAGTGAGATGGAGTTTCTAAGTCAATATCCAGCTAAACAACTATTTCAGACAACATCAAAAAGAATATATGTCGCCAATCATCGTGATCTTTTTCTTATACAAGTATCCCTTTCACAACTAAATGTACCCCTATTACATCAAGATATTTTAGGTGAAGTTTTGCTTGTAAAGGAAACAAAGTAAAAGGAACAACACAACTCCATGATGAAAAAAATATATAAAGAAAATTGAAAAGTTTGTAAACTAAGAAATTTAAACTTATAACAACGGAGTCCACGCAAGGCAAGGATCAAGCTAAAGATTCTCTATACTTTTATAGAATTGAACCATAAAATTTTAAAAGACAAGATAACATTAACAAGGCAAGACTCAATGTATCCCTTTATCAAACTAAATATAACCGATCTCCAAGTACAAGACCGAGTGGAAGTTATTCAAGGGTAAGCATAACAAAAATAAGTTTTCAAAAGATTAGAGTGTCATTTCAATTGTAAACTCATGAATACTATATTAGAGAAACAAAAATAACCTTTTATGGGCCGAATTGTGGAGGGTTGTCTAATCAATATCGGATATATGCATATATCTATCGCCTCACTTTTTTGGCAGTACATTCCATGAAAATAGCAGTACATTTCATATGTATGGTAGTATATTCTAATATATATGGTAGTACATTTTTTAATGAAAGATTTTATGCCAAATACAAACTATATAGTTATATAGCTGTGAAAATATCGATTTTTATATACTACGTTTCTCAATAAATGTACTACCAAAAAAAGTGAGGCGATGGATATATGCATATATCCGATATTGATTAGGCATTCCTCTGAATTTTGTTTGTACAACCTATTTTTTTGAAATTTCGTCCAAAATTTGAGAAACCTAATTTTTCTAAGTTGTAGTTAGATGTAGATCCAGATTAGAGCCAAATGCAAAAACTAGTTGAAAATTCTAAATTCTAGGTTAACAAATTGTAGCAACAGAAAAATTCAAAATCATTCAACCAAATAAGGGTAGAAAATACAATCTAAATCACATAGATTGGAGAAAATCGAAACACGTTGAAAGTGAAAAACTCGACTTTGATCTTCAAAAGAGGAAATATCAAACATAATCTTCCACTAATCCTAAGATCAGGATTTGCAGAAAAGAGAAAAAAGAAATATATGGGCTGTAGCTTTAGATTTGCAGTAGAAGAAGGAGAGAGAAAGGGGAAAGAGAGACTTCAGTTAAATAATAAGAGCGTAGCAGAAGGTTTTTGCTTTTTGGGAATGTCGCACAGATGTCATCCGTTGGATCTAATCCTACGGCTTATGTTAGTTGTTTTCAGTTTTCAGCATAAGGATTTGTTTTCACCTGATCCTATCCCTACATATATATATATACCTCTCATAAAAATTCCCAATTGTTGCAACTAAAAAAAGGAGGAAGTATATATATAGAGTCGGGTTCTGCTAAAAAAACCTATACTTTGCTGAAAACTGAAGACTAACAGTCCTGATTGGAAAAGGGGGTACATATAAGATTTAGAAAAGTACATATTACGATTAGAGGGTACGCGTGCTTCTAACATCGAAGTTGTGCTGCTAACAACAAAGTTGTCAGTATTTAAAAATGCACGCGTACCCCCTTTATCTTAACATGTACCTCTTTACTTGGTTTTCATGGTGAAAACAGTTTTCACCTGATCCTATATATATGGTTGGGATCGGTGAGAAGGATCTTAAAATGAGAAGGGTGAGAAGGATCGGTATGCATATTTTTTTGAACTGGATGTGCATATTTTTTGAATTGGATGTGCATATTTCCCTTTTCGAGCTGTTGGTTTATACTCTAAAAAGATAAAATGCACATTCAGTTAAAATAAGATAAACATGATAAAAAAGTTGCACATCTAGTTCAAATAATATGCACATTCAGTTCAAAAAATATGCACATAAAATCCTTCTCAAATAAAAAGATTTTTAAAATGAGAAGGGTGAGAAGGATTTTTGTGCATATTTTTTGAACTGAATGTGCATATCTTTTGAACTAGATGTGCAACTTTTTTACCAGGTGCATTTTTTTGAACTGAATGTGCATTTTATCTTTCTAGAGTATAAACTTACAGCTTGAAAAGTGAAATATGCATATTCAGTTCAAAAAATATGCACATCCAGTTCAAAATATATGCACATCTATTCTTCTCACCGGATCCCAACTCTATACATATTTATGCATATTGATCTTTTTCACCCTTCTCATTTTAATTTTCTAGGCACCTAAATGTGGGTAAGGCTCGTAGTGCTTTGATCTTTTCCGTGTTGAAAATTCAATTAGGAAAGTAGATTATATTATTTCAAACGCACTACACTTTTCTTTTTTTCCCGCCCACATATGATGATGCTCAGGTTGGCATGAAAGCTCTGGCATTTGTAGATGGTAGATTTCCAGGTTTCTTCCTTGATATTGTGTAGTGATTTCATATTATTGCCCATTTGTCATTCTAGTCTTCTCCAAGCAATCTATTGATTCATTTTTTTGGTGGTGTACAAATCAGTTGTGTACCAACATCAGAAGCTCATAGATTACGGCGAAGGAGCATTAGCATCACCCTAGAGATCGGTGATGATATAGTGAGGTTTGTGTTTTCTGGTGTTATTATTGTTTAAATTTACATTTATAATGTGGAACAGTGGCCATATCCACATATATCAGAATTACAAAAAACCAAATTAACTCAAAAGTAAGGAAGGGTTACATATCATTAAAATTTAACAATATTTATATCTTGAGCTTTGTTTTTCTCTGCGTCAATAAGCAAACCTTCAGGAAGCACAAAGTGAATGGTTCGATCACTACATGTAGCTTGTCGAAGCTTGATTGTTGAAATAAACCCAACTTGATCTTGCATAGTGTTTATAATTCCAACTTTCCAACACAATTAATGTAGGAGGCAAGTAGGGTCGAACCACAGAGACTTAGGTACTAAAGTATGTGTATAACAGATCGAAAGGGGGGTTTTCAGATTAAAAGGTCAAAACTAATAACTAAGAAAGCAATAATAAACTATAGGGAATATCAATCGAGAAAGGTCTTGAGTTCGGTTAATCGTCACTTCCGTTCGGGTTATCGATCATCGGTTTCTAAATACGAACAACTAATCTTAATCACACATAGATTGATAATTTAATCCAGCTTCCCTCTAAAGATTAGTTAAAATACCCGAATCTGCATAATAGAATAACTGAACTATAGAACAATCTAATCGAATCAGCAATATAGGTTCAATTCTAAAGAACATCAAAGCCCTAGGAAACTATGTGCCAACTAACAATCACTAGCGTAATTATTCAATTTGGAAATAATTAATTCACTAGGAAATAACAAGAAAAATCAGATTCAAAGTTAAACCCTAGTCTGCTACTCATAAACAAAGAACAATCGAATCAGTAACGTTCTATGTTCTAGCAATAAATCAATTAAAAAGATAAACTAGTTGTACTTCCTAGCAATCAAACAATGAATCATATAATTCAATTAGAAATCAATATTATAACTAAGCAATTATTCATACAAGAAACCTCGCAATAAAACTGACCGAAGATTAGATCACCAATCTCAAGAATCGATTTACGCTACGATCGGCATAGAGTAATTCAAGTAATCTTCAATGATAAACCAAAGCATAGAAAGATTAGAGAGAGGAAAAGAGTGTTTCTCTCTCTAATTAGGGTTCTAACTATATTCTAAGTATGAAAGATTAATGAAAAGATTAATAATAAAAACCTAAGCTAATAAACATCAAGATCGATAAATCGCATCCGCGGCTGCAGCACTCGACATATGCGAGTCGCGCAGGCTAAGCGCGCGAGGTGCGCGCGAATGCTGCTCCGTGCTGCTGCTGAAACGTCTGACGTGCGAGGCGCGCAGGGAAGGCGTGCGAGTCGTGCAAGAAATCTGCGTGCAGATGCTGCTGGCTGCGTACTGTGCGTGAGACGTGCGGGTGAGCGCACGAGGGGCGCACTATTGCTGGGCTAGTTGCTGCGTATGATGGCTGTCGTGTTGTGCTTATGAAGGCTCCCATGCTACGTTGTTGGCGAGCGATGCTTGCGGCTTGGCTCACAAGCTTTGCGGCCCATGCTCAAAAGCCCATCATCCTTCGTACAAGCATAGTCAATGCTTCGACGCACGACTCAACATGCCGACACATACCCAATTGCTAGAGTACGTAACACCATCGAACCAAAACACCTCCAAAGTACCAAAATCATCCTAATTCTCCAAATACCATACTTTGTCTAATATATCTGAAACTTCGCTTCTCAAGGCTTAAACCTTTACAAAACGAACTCCGAATCACTCTAAAAAACACGCCTAATATGGTCTCATCAAATACCCCCACACTTGAACTTTACTCGCCCTCGAGTAAACTCAATCATTAAAAACATGGGGTACACCCTTCCAAAACAGCACACACAAGAACTACTCCCCTTATCACTCCATCCTAGTGTACAAATATGATGCTACTCCTTCGAATCACTTAAGGTTAAATACAAGGGCAAAAGATGCCCCCACACTTGAACTAAACGCTCACCTGAAATAACGTTAGTAGCACAATCAATAACGATCACCACCAAGATCACACACCAAGTAGTCATAACATCAACAAGGTGAGTCGAGCCCGAAAGATCTCAAAGGACTCAAACTCACACTAAAACTGCACAAAACACGACCATCACTCCTTATTTCTCCAAAGAGAGATGAGTTCTAACCTATTCACCTCTACTTCAAACACCAAGATGAAATCCTACCCGAAACACTCCTTATATCACCATCTTCTTATGACACCAACTCCAGCAAATGATTCAAACTATCTCTCTTTTATCTCTCATTTTGCCTAGGAGCTCTTTCGAGTTTTCATCCTAGCTTCACACATTTTTTTCAAATGAAGAACTCACCGTCTCACTCGCTCTAGATAGCCACTTTTTTTGCATAGGTTGCTCTTTCGAGTTTTAAACCTATTTGGGCCCCCATTTTTGGTTGAGTTTCCAACTCAGTGGGTTTTCACATATTTTTTGGATTTTTCATTTTTCAGTTTTTTTTTTCAGTTTTTTTTTTTCAAAAGCAAAGCAAAAAAAAAGGGTAAGACACACAAAACACACCAAAATCAATAAATATCTCTCCCCCCTACTTAATCAAGACATTGTCCTCAATGTGAGAACATGTATAAGAAGGAAATAAGGGGAAAGACACGACATCCACTCTCACAAAGTCCTTAGTCCCTCAACATCACCACTCATGATGTATCCAAAGCTCAACTCCAACAACAAATAGACAAAGCTAAAGATCCACTCAACTAACAACTCAACTCCCTCAACCAACCAACAATGATAAGTTCGAACCCAACCTCAATGAAAGGAAGGCTCGAAATTCACACCCAATAGATAAATCTTAGGATGCAAATGCTCAATGTATTTGAAATTTTGTGGAAAGGGGAATGGAAAAGGAATAGGAATGGGGTATGACTTATTTGTTGTGATGGAAAAGAAAAGATAGTGGAATTCCGGAAATGGAATAAGAAAGAGACGATGGAGGGTGGAAGGAAAATAAATAATGAAAAGAAAAAGAAAGAAAAGAAGCTCGTGTTGCCTCCCAAGTAGCGTTAGTTTAGAGTCGTTAGCTCGACTACTTACCTCCCGAAATCAATCAGGGAAGGAATCACCTCCTTGGTTGAACCCTTTTACCTGCAAATCAGAGGAAACCACACCTTGCCCAGCCAATGTAAGTGAAAACAAGTGAGAATCATGGGGCACATCGGGGGGTTTGGTAGGACTTTTCACTTTCTTAGCCTTTTTCTTTTTGAGTAGTGCCACAAGGGGTATGTGACACCGACTCTATAGCACGAACAAGGCATGATGGTTCAGACACGACATACTTCTTTCAACCAAACAACCCAAAAGACTCAACGCGACCCCCAAACTCGACACTCAATGACCCCGCGCCTACATCAATCTTAGTATTAGAGGTTTTCATAAACGGTCTCTCTAAGAGGACGGGAGAAGCATTCGACTCCATCTCCAATACATAGAAATCAATAGGGAATTACAATTTACCAACTTTGACTAACACATCCACTACTTTCCCTTTCGGGGGGATAATGGATCCGTTGGCCAATTGCACAATGACACTACTAGGAATAAGAGGAACCAGCTTTGAAGACTCATAAAGGGAGAGGGGAATCACGTTAATAGACGCTCCTAAGTTTAACATAGCTTGGGGAATGGGAGTGTCATATATCGTGCAAGGAATTGTAAACATACCAGGATCATCATGCTTAGGGGGGGGAGCAAATTTTGGGGAACATAACCAACAAACTCATTGGTTCGCTCTACTACATGAGGGGTAGGGGGACTTACCTTGGGCTCCCGCACGACCTCATAAAGACCTTTTCTCTTATCATATCTCATGCCGGGCCGTAATTCTGCAGGAAAAGGTGTTTGGGGCTTGTAGTTTGGAATCACAAGACTCCCCCATGTTGCTTCGGAGCCTCATCCATCACCATAATGGCCCTCACATTCTTCTTTGGGTTCAACTCAGTTTGGGAAGGCAGCTTCTCACTATCACGGGACTCCAACCTACTCACCGCACTAGAGACTTGGCTCATCAGATTCTCCAGATTTTTGATGCTAGCTCGATTCTCCTCTTGAAACTGTACCATGTTACCTTGCATAGCTGTCATGTTCTTGGTCAAGGTATGTATCATAGCCTCACAAGAAATAGAGGATCCCTGCCCATGATTTGGAGCTTGGTTGTTGTTGTCACTGCCATATCTCATCGCGGGTTATCCCTCCAACCCGGATTATAGGTAGTAGAATAGGGGTCATACCTCCTTTGGTTGCATTGTTGGCCTTGGAAACCCATGGCCTTCACCTCTTCATTCGGCCCCTCTTGTAATTGGGGGCAACAATCTGTAGGATGGTTAGAAGAATAAATCCCACAAGCCTTCACATGTTGCACTCGCCCCTTCACCATAAGCTCTCTGAAGAAGGAAGGGAGAGCTTGCACTTGCTCTCCCAATTGAGGATCACTACTACTCGCAGCACTAACATTTTTCCTTTGACCACCTCGCCTACCAAAATGCCTAGAGGCTTTAGACAGCTCCTTTATCAAAGCTCGAGCTACGTCTAGAGTTTTATTGATGATAGAACCACCACTGGCAACATTGACCATACGCCCATCCTCATCAGTAAGACCATTGTATAAATAGAGGATGAGGTCTTGGTCGTTGTACCCATGATATGGACAGCTTGCACACAACCTCTTGAATCTCTCCCAATACTCATAAAGAGTCTCATCATATTGTTGCTCGATGTTGCTTATCTCTTTCTTTAAGATGGCGCACTGAGAAGCGGGAAATAATTTAAGTAAGAATCGTCGCTTCATTTCTGCCCATGTGGAGATGCAACCTGGCGGAAGATATTAGAGCCAATCCTTGGCGGTATCCTTCAAGGAGAAAGGAAATGCCTTCAGTTTCACCTGTTCTTCAGTAGCGCTGCTCGGTTTCATGCTTGAGCAGACTATGTGAAATTCAGACAAAAATTTATTTAGATCCTCCCCACTGAGTCCATGGAAGGATGTCAAGAGATGGATGAGCCCTGACTTGAACTCGAAAGTGGTGGTGTTGGTGTCGCCCTCTTCAGGTTCAGGGAAAATTATGCATAGAGGCTGCTGATCAAGGTTGGGTTCATGAGCTCCCTCAAAGTCTGTGCTTCTACTCGTGGCGGCATGACTTCCTCAGAATCAATATATAATGGAAGCTCCTCAAAATCTCTCCGTGATTCTCTCCGCAACCTGAGAAGAGTTAATTCAAGTTCTCGATTTTACTGCAAATGATTCTAGTTAGTAGCACGAGTTTCAACCATATAAAGACGAAAATCAGATTATCAAAAGAAAAGAAAAAAAATCTAATATAAACACACTTTAGTTGTTGCCAAGTCTCCGGCAACGACGCCAAAAGTTTGGTGGGACGCGGTCGCCCGCTTTTACCAAAGATACTATTTATAATTCCGACTTTCCAACACAATTAATATAGGAGGCAAGTAGGGTCGAACCACAAAGACTTAGGTACTAAAGTATGTGTATAAGAGATCGAAAGGGGGGTTTTTAGATTAAAAGGCCAAAACTAATATCTAAGAAAGCAATAATAAACTATAGGGAATATCAATGGAGAAAGATCTTGAGTTCGGTCAATCGTCACATCCGGTCGGGTTATCGATCATCGGTTTCTAAATACAAACAACTAATGTTAATCACACATAGATTGAGAATTTAATCCCGCTTCCCTCTAAATATTAGTTACACTACCCGAATCTGCAGATAGAATAACTGAACTATAGAACAACCTAATCGAATCAACAATATAGGTTCCATTCTAAAGAACATCAAAGCCCTAGGAAACTATGTGCCAAACAACAATCACTAGCGTAATTATTCAATTTGAGAATAATAAATTCACTAGGAAATAACAAGAATAATCAGATTCAAAGTTGAACCCTAGTCTGCTACTCATAAACTAAGAACAATAGAATCGGCAATGTTCTATGTTCTAGCAATAAATTAGTTGAAAAGATAAACTAGTTGTACTTCCTAGCAATCAAACAATCAATCATATAATTCAAATGGAAATCAATATTATAACTAAGCAATTGTTCATACAAGAAACCTCACAATAAAACTAACCAAAGATTAGATCACCATTCTCAAGAATCGATTTACGCTACGATCGACATAGAGTAATTCAAGCAATCTTCAATGATAAACCAAAGCATAGAAAGATTAGAGAGAGGAAAAGAGTGTTTTTTTTCTCTCTCTCTTATTAGGGTTCTAACTATATTCTAAGTATGAAAGATTAATAATAAAAACCTAAGCTAATAAACACCAAGATCGATAAATTGTATCCGCGGCTGTAACACTCGACATGCGCGAGTTGCGCAGGCCAAGCGCGCAAGGTGCGCGCGAATGTTGCTCCGTGCTGCTGCTGGGACGTCTGGCGCGTGAGTTGCGCAAGAAATCTGCCTGCGGATGCTGCTGGCTGCGTAATTTAGACGTATAGGTGAGCGCGCGAGGGGAGCACTATTATTGGGCAGATGCTGCATATGATATGCGTATGATGGCTACTGTGATGTGCTTATGAAGGCTCCCATGCTACGTTGTTGGCGAGCGATGCTTGCGGCTTGGCTCACGAGCTTTGCGGCGCATGTTCAAAACCCCATCATGCTCCGTACAAATAGTCAATGCTTCGACTCACGACTCAACATGCCGACACATACCCAATTGCTAGAGTACGTAACACCATCGAACCAAAACACCTCCAAAGTACCAAAATCATCCTAATTCTCCAAATATCATACTTAGGCTAATATATCGGAAACTTCGCTTCTCAAGGCTTAAACCTTTACAAAACGAACTCCGAACCACTCTAAAAAACACGCCTAATATGGTCTCATCAGTGTTGCTTATGAATACTACGTAGAAAATACAAGTGCTAAGTTTAAAATATGAGTAGAAGTACTCTATAAACTTAGAATAATCAGTAATACCTTATAGGGTAGTGTTGTCCATTTCACTTCACGTATACAACTTAAATAGGCCACGAATCAGCTAGTTGGAATTGGTGTAAAATCTTCATGGAATCTTTGTAGGTTGTTATAATAGCTTCTTGAAATATTGGCAGGTTGTTGTAATAGCATCATGACATCAAGGAATCTGTTATTACCTTCTATTCATCTCACTTTGACTCAGAACACCTAAGGCTGAGCATGAGTTGGGTTGGTGCGGCTTGGACATAACCCAAACTAACCCACACAAAAAAGGTTTGACGTTTTTTCAAACCAACCCAAATCGCACTTTGGGCCAACCCAACCCAAACTGCATCACATAAAACGGTTTGGTCCGGTGTAGTTTGCGGTTTACCCATATTTTATCTCAAAAAAAACTAATTTGTATTGTTGCTAAAAAGATATGAATAAACTACAAAAAAGCAAAATTATAAAGTTGCTACAAATATTACTACTAAAAGTACAAAATTATTGGTAAGTCGAATATTAAAGGCACTTAGGCGGTTTGTGGTGTGATTTTGTTTAGAAATATAATAACCCAACCCCAAACCGCAAGCCGCAAACCGCAAGCCGCAAACCGCAGTTTGGTAACAAATGCAAACCAACCCATTTTTTTGAGCCCATAAACCAACCAAAACTGCGCCAAAATGGTTTGGTTTGCGGTTGGGTGTGGTCTAGCCCATATTCTACTCCACCTATGTATACCCACTATATTAGGGACGTGGGGGGGTATGCTGACTTATACCCCTAATTGATTTTGACTTGTTCTTCTAACAAACTTTCCTATGTCTTCGGATGCTCTTGTTGAGTCATATGTTGACCCGCCACAAGCTGTCGGCTTCTATCTAGAAGGTGCTAACTGGTAGCTGCAAAACCGCTAGCTGAAAGGTTGTAGCGCTTGCTAGAATCTATTATGTGGTAGCTAGTAATAGCTAGCTGGAAGCTAATACTCAAAAGCTGGTACCCGCAAGCTGGAACATGTGAATATGGAACCTGCGAACATGCAAAACTAAGTTAGAAACATCTAGACATAACAATTGCCCCCAACTTGGACCTTGTATTTGCAACAGCTTGGAAAGTGCAAATTACCATCAATCTAGTTTATCTAGCTACTTCGAAAAATATTAGTCAAATTAGTCGTTACAACCCAATAATGATCTTGATCAAATGTATTTATGGTAGTGATCTAATTTTTGAACAACTTTTGTGCTTTTGAACTTATGTCCTTTTGTCTTATGCAATTTGCTTGTGAATTCTTGCTTAGGAATTTAACCATTTCATTTGTCTTTTGATACTTGGGATATAACCGCTTATGCTTTAGGTTTTTATGACTAATCTTCATGCGTGTGCATGTGGCCACTTTGTTTGATTACAATATGTTGCGTAGTGAGCCTTAACTTATGAATGCTTGCTGCATAAAATCTAGACGTATAAGTCTCACCTTATGGGCTCTGACACTTGAGTCCTTTTGTTAGCTTTAGTGAGCCTGGCGTACAAGCCTCTTTGTTAGTTTTGATGAATTTGACGTATAAGTCGCTTCGTTTGCTTAGGTAATCCTGCATCACATCGATATATACCAACGACCCTCTGATGCTTAAGTAAGTAAGTATTCCATGTGGTAAAATAGAAGAAAAATTAATAAATAAAAACTTAGATTTTACGTGATTTTATTAGAAGTGGTACAACTTCAAGTGTGAAGTGTTTCAGCTTCTAGGTATAGCCTTACCATCTAAGGGTGCTAAATGATATGCACCCTTTATAGCTAATGCCTAGCTCACCTGGAGTTAGCTTTCGAAAGTTTCATCTTCTTCGACCTTGATTTCATCCATGGCTCTCTCCCTCACGTGTTTAGAGGTGTTGCGAGGGTATCTGGTTAATTCATAGTACAACCTAGATTCATATGCCAACCCTATCTGAAATGCTTCAATTGCGGTTGGGACATCTAGATGCTTGATAACTATCATCTCCTTGTTGAACCTATCCAGTTTTTGATGGAAACCTTCATTCTGCCCTTGGATGATGCGTTAGAGGTTGCCAATATGCTTCTCCAAGACCTTGCTGCTAGAAAACTGCTGATAAAACTTGTTAACTAAAGCCCCAAAGTTAGGAATTATATCAGGTTTTAGGCTTATAAGCCATTGCAAAGTTGGGCTAGCTTGAGTGGCTCCAAATGATTTGCCCATAAGGGCTTCGTGGAGGTTCTCATGAATTGAAAGAGTCCACATCTTTTGCTTGTACTGATTTACATGGTCATAAGGATTAGTTATGCCGCCATACAACTTGGAGATGGATGACAAGTGGAACTTGTTGGGGATCCTGGCCCTAGTTATCTCATCCACAAAGGCTAACTGAGCACAGCCATCTAGCGCTTCCTGGGTTAAAGGTGTAGCTACCCCAGGTAGCTTGGCCAGCATGCACATCATCTTCTTGTTTTGTGCTTCTAGGACAACTAGCTTGCTAGCTGTTGAATGAGCTTCTGGATCTTCCTTGTTAGGATCTTCCCTGATCTCCTCTTCTTCACCGCTATTTTCCGAATTAGATAAGTTAGGGATGCTAGACATGTTGCCATGTTGCGTCATTTGGGTCTCTTGTTATTGCTCTTGGCAGACTCCAACTCCTCTATCAGATTCTCGATGGTGTGCTATGATTCAGATTGAGCATGATGGAGTCTTCTAAGGCCACTTTCATTTGTTCAAGGGTCTAATTAGCCTTGATTGCAGTAATCAACTATGATTAATGTAAAGTACAAGTACATACTAAGAATAAAACATGAGTGCTAAGTGTAGATATGAATAGAAGTACTATCTAAATATACAATAGTCAGTAGTAGCTCATAGTCTTGTGTTGTGCATTTAACTTTACGTTTACAACTTAAATAGCCACGAATTAGTTAGTTTGAACTGTTGTAATAGGTTCTTGGAATCACTGTAGGTTGTTGTACAACGTCCTGAAATATACTCCCTCCGTCCTATTTTAGATGATACGGTTTGACTAGCACAGAGTTTTAAGAGTGTTATTTGACTAACTTATTTTACTGAGAGTGGTTGATAATTAGTATTTGGTTAAGTACATAAAGTACATGTTGATGGGGGCGCCATAGGGGTTTGGGTTGGGTGGGGTTATTAAATTAATTATATGTGGGACTAATTAATATTAAACAAAAACTATTTCTATTATACTCTCATGCCATTAATAGAAGCGTATAAACTAATGTGGGATGGATTAAAGGAGGTGTATCATCTAATGTGCGACAGAGAGAATAGGTAGGTTGTTGTAACAGATTCCTGAAATCAAGGAATCTGTCATTACCTTCTGTTGAGCTCACTTTGACTCAATATCCCACTGTATTAGGCATGTCCGAAGTATGCTGACTTATTCCCCGAACTGATTTTGACTTGGTCTTCGTAAGAAACATTCCTATATCTTCATATGCTCTTGCTGAGTAAGACGTTGACCTACCACAAGCTGTCGGCTGCTAGCTGAAACTGTGAACATTGGAACCTGCAAAGCTGCAAAACTAATTTAGGAAAATCTGGACATAACCCATAGAATGTTTTTTATTCTCACAAATAGGATGAGTCTCTAATCAATAACACCAAACTGAAACCAGTCCTTATTTCCTTATTCAACCTTCTCTTCACAACATCTTAGCCCAATGTTAGATAAGAGGGGTGTCAATAGGTGATCTCTCTCCTTTGAACAAAAACCTATGAAAATAAACTACCTCAAGCAATAAGATACATCCCTTGAGCTTTCAACACATTTTCTTGCAGCTTTATCAATATTTTCCAAAACATAAGAACACCAATCATAAAATGGAATAGAATCTACAAAAGCTAAAGATTTTCCTAAATACAAATCAATGGTACCATTGGCAGTAGCATTTAGGAATACAGAACACACATAATGAACAAAAGATCTCTTGAAATCCGAGCCGCCATATTCAAACCTACGATAGATTTAAAGAAAGCACCAATAGTCGATGAGTCATTTCCCTTCACACCAAACAAATTCCTCACTTCAGACAAATATTGCTCATTAGGATTCACTCCCTTCCTAACCTTTTTAATTTCAACAACCTTTTTACCTTCCACAGGCAGCCCAAAAACATCTTTAGGTGTTATATTAAAACAAGTGCCAACATCAGGTAATAAAAGACGGTCGTAGGGTTTGAAATGAGTAACCAACCACGGTACCATGTCATGATATAAGTTCCCCCA
The DNA here is from genome assembly GCA_947645195.1 of Patellifolia procumbens. Lineage (NCBI taxonomy): Eukaryota > Viridiplantae > Streptophyta > Magnoliopsida > Caryophyllales > Amaranthaceae > Patellifolia > Patellifolia procumbens. Next base: position 33,333 of record CANSGD010001354.1, read on the forward strand.
ACCTCAATAAAAGTAAACCATAACTTCAAATAACAATTGTTGAATCTGACAATAAAGTAGTACATATAAAAAGATTGTGTTACAAGGAATTCAATAATCTTAAATAGTTGCACATAAAACCAAGCAGTTACTGTGGTTAATAGATGGGATTTTGTTCAACTTCAATCATAGGTTCTACAAAAAGAATATGCTCCCAATGTTGCGTCGTTTGGGTCTCTCTTCATTGCTTTTGGCATACTCCAACTCTTTTATCAGTTTCTCGATGGTGTACAATGATTCAGCTTGAGCACGATGAAGTTCTTCTAAGGCCGCTTTCATTTGTTCAAGGGTTAGTTCAAACATCTTGAGTTGTTTGAGACTTTGTGAGAGAATAGATTTTAAAGATGAAATCTAATTGTAGGCCCCAGGTGGGCGCCAAACTGTTTATGCCAAATTTTACAAAAGTAAAATCTATCTAGAGACCTACAACTAGGTAAGATTGATCGAATAGCAAGATGAGTTATGAAGAACAAAAAGGAAGCAAAGAGGAAAGACCACTGGGAGTAGTTACGCAAAAAACCCAAGGAATACGGGTCGAAAAACCGCGGGTGGCCTTGATTGCACCAATCCACTATGATCAATGTAAAATACAAGTACAATAAATGTGTTTCTTATGAATACTAAGTATAAAATACAAGCGCTAAGTGTAAAGTTTGAGTAGAAGTACTCTCTAAACTTAGACTAATCAGTGTTAGGTTATAGGCTTGTGGTGTGAATTTAACTTTGCATTTACATGCTAAATAGGTCGCGAATCAGCTTCCTAGAATGTCCACGGGTTATTGTAATAGCTTCCTGAAATATAGGTAGGTTGTTGTAACAGCTTCCTGAAACCAAGGAATTTTTTATTACCATCTGTTGAGCTCAGTTTAACTTAATATCCCACTATATTTGGCACACTGGGAGTATGCTGACTTATTCCCCTAACTGATTTTGACTTGGTCTTCATAACAAACGATCCTATATCTTTGAATTCTCTTATTGAGTCAGACATTGACCCGCCACAAGCTGTCAGCTGCTAGTTGAAACTGTGAACATTGAAACCTATGAACCTGCAGTTTTAGCTTAGGAAAATCTGGACATAGCCCATAGAATGTTTTTTATTGTTACAAATAGGATAATTCTTCCTATCAATAACACCCAAACTAAAACCAGCCCTTTTTTCCTTGTTCGACTTCTCATCATAACATCTCAGTCCAATGTTAGATAAGAGGGGTCTTAATAGCTAATCTCTCTCCTTTGAACAAAAACCTATGAAAATAAACTACCTCAAGCAATAAGATACATCCCTTGAGCCTTTTTCCTGAACCTTTAACAAATTTTTTGCTGCTTTATAAATATTGTCCAAAACATAAGAACACCAATCATAAAATGGAATAAAATCTACAAAAGCTATAATTTTTCCCAAATACAAATCAATAGTACCATTGGCAGTAGGACTTAGGAATACAAAACACACATGAAGAACAAAAAATGTTTTGAAATCTGACCCTTCATCATCAAACCTATGATAGCCTCAAACAATGCACCAGTAGTCGAAGAATCATTTCCCTTAACACCAAACAAGTTCCTCAATTCAGACAAATATTGCTCATCAGGATTCACTCTCTTCCCAACCTTTTTAATATCAAAAACCTTTTAACATCACATAGACAACTCAAAATCATCAAAAACATATTTAGTTTCTATATTATAATCATTGCCAACATCAGGTTTTAAAAGACGGTCGTTAGGGTTTGAAATGAGTAATCAACCACAGTACCAAGTCACGACAAAAGTGCCCCAACCTCAATAAAAGTAAACCTTCCAACCTATTTCTTCCACTTGTTTTTTTATATAGGACTGAACTTGAACAAGCTCATAAACAGACTAGGCCTATAAATGACTCTCTATTTATGAAAAATGAAAAAGGGTACATATAACATATAAACCAATATCACCATATATTAAGATACACACTAATATGAAATAAAAATAGGAAAATCAAAGACAAATTGAATGACGTGAAAAATAATCTTATGTAATACCCTTTTCATCTTGAAGTACTTCTTTCAAGCTTATAGTATCCATTTTTTCCTTCTTCAAGCAAATTCAAATAACAATTGTTGAATAAAACAATAAAGTAATACATATAAAAATAATAGTGATATATTTAAAAATCTTATGTTACTAGGAATTCAATAATCTTGAATACTTGCACATACAACCTAGCAATTACAGTGGTTGAAAGAAGTGACTCTTTTAAACTTCAATCATAGGTTCTACAAAAAGAACCAGTTTAAGTTTTATATGTACCTATTGCAACGTTATATGTGCTTGTGTTGATTCTACAGTAAACATGTACTTTTTTCTATGCATAAAAAAACCTAAATGGAATGTAATATGGGAAACTTAAATTTTACTTCAAAAAGGAATTTCACATACCTCTAACCACACCAAAAACTACTAAATTCAAATTGATTGTGCTCGCGCTAACGCACAAATTCTTTAAATGTTAGAAAAACTAAATACAATAATTTTAAGAAACCTAATAATAGTAGTCTTCTTATATATGCATCCACAAGAAATTGTCACACAAACTATACTTGCCTTTCAAGAAGATGAATATTTTTAGAATTTGAGTCCATCACTTGGAGTGGTCTAACACCCCCAACTGCATTTCACCTATTGTTGACCTCCACTACACCAGTTTTACCACATTTTCTTCTTTTCAAAGAACACCCCCTTCCTTCTCCTGGGCCTCGTTATTAGCATTTGGATATTTAACTTCCTTCCACATCTTCATTAAAAAATTTATCCAACCATAATCAAAAACCATCTTCTTATTAATTCAATGAAGGAATTGATTCTAAAAGGGAAAAAAGATTGTCAACTAGTACCGCCATCTTCTCTTTCTTCATAGTTTTTTTTCTCATCAACATTGTTGTCCTCAAAGATGTGTTTCTTCTTTCTTCCTCGTTTTTTGTCACATAGCCTTCCTCACCTCCTTTAAAAAGGAAAAATTACGTATGATATACAAAGATATATATATATATATATATATATATATATATATATATATATATATATATATATATATATATATATCACGGGGTTCACTATTATGTATCCTTATAAGCTAAGGTATCGTAGAAACCAAAATATTAGTGTTCAATCTCTTAGCTTGTCCTAACTTATTATTTGTAGTTTCTTAGCCAAATCATTATGTCATAATTTAGAATTCTAAAAATGAAGCTATGATGAAATAGTAAACTGGAAAAATATAAGATAAGGCCATTACTACATTTTGAATTTCAATCGACCAAAGAAATTGCTCCGTCCATCAAGCTGAACGGGTTAGCAAGACAAATTCAAGCTTTTTATAATTCGGTACGATAAATATTAAAATGCAAACACATAACATTTTTTAATACCTACAAGTTATATGGCCCAATGTATATAGATAGCCTATCTTATTTTCTCAAACTTCATTGTCAAACTCAATGTGAATAGTTAAGTGTACCCCTTTCTAAGATAGATGTATCCCCCAAATTTAGAAAAATGGCAACCAAATTAAAATTGAAATTAAGAAAAAATAGTTTGATTATTCGCGTTATTTTCTCTTTGTTTTAATTCTTAATCTTCAACATTCTTGTCATCTGTAGTTTGATCAATGAATTTTTTTTCTTATTTCTTGCTCATATGTTCATTTTATATACGCATTCAGCCTCATTTTCCCTTGCTATTCTGACTCTTTATAGCTCTTTAATGCTCCTTATTGTGAGTTTTGATGTGTTTGGGCATGTTTTGTGTTTCTTGAGCTTTATTTGTTGGCATTAGGTCTTTGATGCCTTATTCTGGCCTTTGGGAGAATTACCCAGTTCACGAGAGCCTTTGGGCTACCCTGAGAGCAATTCTGGAGCTCTTGGGATGAAAAGATGTCAGAAAGAGCAAAGGACCAGCTTGCCCGGTCGACCTGACGAAGCTCTCCTTTTGGGCGCGCAAGCGTATTTGGTGCAGATTTGAACTTTTGGCTAAGCCAAGAGCACCTGTTGCTCGGGCGAAGTCTGCCCGCTCGGGCAAAAGTGATGTGTGTGCGTATGTACTCTCATGCTTGTTATGGTTACTTGGATACCAAGCAATGTGGATTTACTACAAAGACGGTGTTTGCGTGCTTACGAGGAAATAATGTGATTTTGATCCATTAATCCTTCGTTAATCTACCGTTATTGCTTTTTAGTTAATAAGGTCATGGTTTTTAACCTTAACTCTTAAAGTTGGGAATTTTTACATGATCCAAGAGTCTCGTTAGTATTTTATTTAAAATTTGTCGAACTAATAGTGAAGTCCGAAGATCGAGTCATAAATTTTGGATTATGTTATGGCCTTTTGAGTTGTAATATGGATCCTTGTACTCCAAGTTGATTAGCTAGCATTGAGTTGTAATATTCCCTTGGATTGCATTCCTACTATGCGTTATTAAGGCGGAAAATCTGGTCAGTTTTTCGGTCCTAATTAAGGAGATTTGATTCTTGATCTTTTCCTTTATTCTCTCCTAGAATCTAGGGATTATCTTGCAAGTTGTAAGGAATTGTTTCCTTAAGTCCTTTTTGCTGATTTTCGGCCTAGGTTTATCTTGGAGGTCAAGTAGTTTCTTGTAATATTTATACTTAATATGATGATCAATATAAGTACAAGTGAATTGAATTGATTTTTCGGACTATTGTCTTTGTGAATTTGGACGTACATCTTTCCAAGTTTTATTGTTGTTAGAGAGTGAATCTAATTACAAGAACCTTAGTAATTAGGCGAGTGAACCTAATTCTATGCAAGGTTAATACAATTAGTGAGTGAAGCTAACTTGTTTAAGCTCAACTCGATCCATCCTAATTCGAGTTTAAGGTGAGTGAAACCCTAAATTTGTTTTAGAACCCTTAATGAATCATAACTGAGTGAAGGTTTTGAGGACTTAAGTTTGGATGCGTCCCAGATTCATAGCAAATGGTAACAGAGCTAAAGGTGTGTTTCGTGACCCATTGAAGCTATTTTTGAAGCATAAACAATTTGTCCAGTTCAACAGTTTTTAAGGTAACTTCTAGCAACTCACTCTCCTAGTATACAACGTCTTTTTAAAAGTATCTTGGCTCTAAATTGGGTGTTGTCTTGTTTAATTTTTGAATGGATAGTTTTTTGTGATTTTTGGAATTGGTTTACTATTTTTTCCGGAATTAAATTTCAACATTGTCGATTTTGGTTCATTCTGGCGCGACTGACTTGATTGTTTTACTGCGATTTCGTTACTTGGAATTTTGAGCAATTCCAATTCTAGGTGTTTCCTAACCTTCACAATTTACTTGTGTTAAAATTTCATAATTTTTACGAAGTTTTTCATCTGCAAGTATATTTTTAAAGTTGGGTAAATTTCTTAGATATTCTTGGCAGTTCTATAGAGGTTGTTTGATTAAAAAAATCATGGGGAAGGATTTTGGTCGTGTTCTTCATTTGGAACATACTTTGAGATTGTTGCGGGTTCAAGAGTCTCATGGAAAAAATGAAATGCCATTAAGAAAATTCAACGGGGAATTACAAAAATAATGAAGCAAATTGAAAAAAACTTGCGTTCTCCTCGAACAGAGAAGGTAAATATTGAAGAGGAAAAGGTTGATGTTTTTAGTTTTGGCATAGACTCTACTTTCAATCCAGACTTACCTCCAAAATTCGATGAGACAATTGAACTACTCGAGGATGATCATGTTCTTTATACACCTCAAAGAACACAAACATATGTAAAGTGTTTCGACACTATTTTTGAGGATCGTCCGACTTGGATGGATCGTACTTTTGGGGTTGAGAAGGACGATTATATTATTTTTGATAATTTTATTGAAGATGTCTTTTTTAATGATGACATGCTACACAACGAAAAATATATTGATGGCTCTTCAATTATTATTGATGAAGTCCAACAAAATAAGTATCCACATGTTTTGTTCGTATTTTGAACTCCGACATAGCGAAAATTCGAGGTCGAATTATTTCTAAGAAGAAGAGTATGATGTGTGTGCGGATGTACCCTCATGCTTGTTTATGGTTACTTGGATACCAAGCAATGTGGATTTACAAAAAAGACGATGTTTGGCGTGCTTACGAGGAAATAATGTGATTTTGCTCCATTAATCCTTCGTTAATCTATCTTTATTACTTTTTAGTTAATAAGGTCATGGTTTTAACCTTAACGCTTAAAGTTGGGAATTTTTACATGATCCAAGAGTCTAGTTAGTATTTTATTTAAAGTGTGTCGAACTAATTGTGATGTCCGAAAATTCAGTCATGAATTTTGGATTATGTTATGTCCTTTTGAGTTGTAATATGGATCCTTATACTCCAAGTTGAGTAGCTAGCATTAAGTTGTAATATTTTCTTAGGTTGCATTCATATTGGGGATTATTAAGAAGGAAAATTTGGTCAAATTTTCGCTCCTAATTAAGGAGATTTGATTATTGATCTTCTCCTTTATTCTCTCCCAGAATCTAGGGATTATCTTGCATGTTGTAAGGAATTATTTCCTTAAGTCCTTTTTGCTAATTTTCGGCCTACGTTTGGCTTGGAGGTCAGGTAGTTTCTTATACTATTTATACTTCATATGATGATCAATAACAAGTAGAAGTGAATTGAATTGATTTTTCGGACTATTATCTTTGTGAATTTGGACGCACATCTTTACATGTTTTATTGTTTTTAGAGAGCAAATCTAATTACAAGAACCTTAGTAATTAGGCGAGTGAAACCTGATTCTAAGCAAGGTTAACACAATTACTGAGTGTAGATAACTTGTTTAATCTCAACTCTATCAATCCTAATTCCATTTAAGGTGAGTGAAACCCTAAATTTGTTTTAGAACCCTTAATGAATCCACTAGTAGAATAAATGCTATTTGTGGCCTCACAAATGGTTTCTATTTTGATAGAAGCCCTTTTTGAGGCATTTTATTGTAGAAAAACGCCTCAAATAGAGACTCATTTAATGTTAAAAAAAACGTAATTCTGGTGCATTTATATAGCTGTGTAGGCACTTATAATTAATACCTGTAATACAAACCAATATTTTCTAAAGTGAACATGCCCAACATTATATAACTCAAAAGATTCTTCATTATAATCACCAACACCAATTTTCAATTTCGAAGGATGATAAGTCAAAAAAAATGTGTATATAAGGCTATAGTTTTACAAGTTCAAAGATAAATTACAATGGTTCAACTAACACAACAATTAGTTAAATACGATGCCCATTTGTCTCATATTTCATTCATCCCGCTATTGGTGTAGGACTCTCCCGCTTGTGAGTTCAAAACCTATAAATAACAAAAGGACAATAAACGTCAAGTGAAAGCAAGAAACAATAATTTTGCGTTTCATGAATTTTCAAATGTATCAAACATTAGTAATTCTAAACTCAGACACATTTGAATCACACAAGCAGAACAAAAAGCTAAGAAAATAAACAACGTATACATTGGGTACAATTCTAATGGTCTGAGCTAAACCTGTTAACAACATTTATCGTACATTTTAACCATAACCAGGAAAGTTCCTAGACATATCATAATTACCCACTTTTGGTGGTCTGAGCATGAACCTGTTCTTCCCGATGTAAAGGCACCAGAGAACTACAAACGCTCTGAGCACTTGACAAGGTGAAAAGATCTGGTTTTGGTTCCTGATCTATTCATCTTAAGAAGATATTTAGGGCCTGATTTCAACTTTGGTGAGCAGAAAGCTTATTATGCACAAGATCCATCATTTGGGCACGACCTACTATCATAGCATTCCACGTAACCAAGCTGATAGAATCCATCTCATCAAATAGTCTAGTTGCTTCATCAATCAGCTTACACTTCAAGTTAAAGTACATAATTGAATTACCAAAAAAGTTAACCGAGTCAGTTTTGTAAATTTCGGGTTCGGCCAATTTCGGTGCTAGGTTGACATAACCTGTATGTTTCATATAGCTATTTTGTTACTACTTCTAAAAATGAAATTTGAACCTGTGTTTTCTTTTCCAGGTATACTACTATATCTCTATGTACGGTTTCACTTAAACCATATGGTTGCTCATTTTAGATAAAGATCGAGCATATACATATTTCTATCACAACAAAACTAATGAATTTTTGAAACAGGAGGACCAGCAGTCCTTCAAGAAATTAAAAGTTGGATAGACAACAATTTGTTATTATTGTACACTTATAAAGATAATTTTTTGGGAGAGATTAGTTAGTATGAATCAAAAATGAAAATTTCTGCTTTTCCCAATAATCAACTTAATAACAGCATGATAGAAAAAAGTTGTCCGCAACTTATCAAACTATCTCAGGAGATCTATGCAGCTACTCATAGTATAAGAGTGAAGGTTTTTTTGTCAAAGTAAGAGTGAAGGTTTTTTGTCACAATGTACCTTCTCCAAGTCATTTGCGGTTGTGCAGCTTCTTACTATATCGTACATGTAGCGCATCACGAAGTAGCCAGAAGTCACATCACCGCTTTGTCGAGGGCACTAGAAAGGCATATTAGAATGTGGATTAGAAATTTGTTGTGGGAATAAGACCTAATAGTATAAAGTGGAATAAATGTACTCGAACAAGCAAACTTTTACCTTCATAGATTTCCTCAATGGTTCGTTCCTTTTTACCTTCATTATACCACCACTCATGTTGCACCTTTTTAGAGCACTACAAGAAGTATCATGTTAGTTATAAGCTATCCTAAAGTCAATTTATATAAAAAAAAAACAGAAAATTGGTTCTTTGTTTGTATACTTACCTGAGAACTACCATCTTTATATACAACTTGCGGTCTCCTTTAAGGGTGATTGAGTCAAATTCATAAATGGTGCTGCTTTTTGGACATATCTCAAGTAACACCCAATGCTTACTGCAAATTATTAATCATGACATGTATGAGAAGGAATAATAAAAGGTTCGATAACAACAAAGTATCATGACATGCATATTGTTAATTTACCTGTTGATAATCGGAGCCAAGATGAATGCATCACCATTTTCAAATGACTTCTAAAATGCCTGCGTAACATACGTTATATCATCCTCTGCTTTCTTCATCAATTTAGTATCTGATATGAATGCAACTCTAATGAGAAGAAACATTCAAGAACTCCAAAGAAAAGGATCTTAAAACTAAAGAACAAGTCCGAAAATTGTATATGTGTTTATGTGTTTATGATAATTAAATCAAGCATTCCTGAAAGATTTAGTTAACTTTTAATCTCCCTTAAACCATTACCTGGAATTAAGTAGATTAACACTCAATAATAATCACTCCTAATTATTATGAATGGCCGAAAATTATTGTGTAAAAACAATAAAGTCACTCGAAAATATGACTCAAAATTAATCTCTACCTTTATTAATGAAAACAGCCGCCTATATATACTAGACTAGTTCTAGTATGATTAGGAAACCAAAACTCTATCTAGAAAGCATATAAATTGTAATCCCTAGAATTTAGGAAAAGATAAAGATAAACATAAGGAAGATAACTTATGAGAATGATAGGATTTCGGCCCTTTCAATTTTATTCACACGCCTATCCTTCCTTATCACTTAGCTAAATCAATTCTTATCTAAAAGGAATTACAACTCAACTAGGACTCTTCATATAACCAAAATTACAACCATATTTTCGGCCATATGGACTTAAAATAAAACATTAATTAAATGTTTAAAATAACATGACAAAAGACTCTTACAAGACTTCAAATAACTAATTATGGACGCCCCATATTAGTCTTCACAACTAGGATCATCATCCCAAGCAATCATGGTCACAAAGGAAGCATTGGAATTGAGCTTGAATCCAAAGGCTTCAAGAACCAAGCAAATAGGCTCATCTCCAAGGGTTGACTTTGAATCTTGACTTGTATCATTCTCCCCCTTTTCAAAAGAATTTGTCCTCAAATTTGCATCATCATGGTAAGGACTAAGATCTCCAACATTGAATGTAGCACTCACACCTCCATAGTCACTTGGAAGGTCGATCTTGTAGGCACTATCACCAATCACCTCACGAACCTCAAATGGACCATCAGCCCTAGGCATGAGCTTATTCTTCCTCTTGCTTGGAAACCTCTCTTTCCTCAAATGGATCCACACTATATCGCCACTCTTGAACTTAGGTTGCCTCCTATGCTTGTTTGCTCTCTCCTTGTATTGAGTATTCATCTTCTCCATTCTAGCTACTTGCTCACATGTCTTCTTGAAAACTTTGAACCTTTTCTTTGCATCCACATGAATTTGAGATTTGGTTAGCACAATAAAATCAACAGGAAGAAAAGGATTGATACCATAGACCACTTCAAATGGAGATTGAGAAGTAGTGGTTGAATGAGCTCGATTGTAAGCAAATTCAGCATGTGCTAGCTTCATATCCCAATCCTTTTGTGTCTTGCTCACCAAGCCACGTAACAGAGCTCCAAGAGTTTGATTAGTTACTTCATTTTGGCCATCTGTTTGAGGATGATGACTAGTACTGAAGAGTAACTTAGTTCCCACCATCTTCCACAAGCTCCTCCAAAAGTGACTAAGGAACTTTGAATCACGATCACTAACAATACTTCTAGGGATAGCATGCAAACGAATGATCTCCCTAAAATACAAATCTGTCACATGCAAAGCATCATCAATTTTATGCATAGGAACAAAGTGAGCCATCTTAGAGAAACGATCTACCACAACCATGATAGCATCTTTTCCCCTTTGAGTTCGAGGCAATCCTACAATGAAATCCATACTCACACTATCTCAAGGAGAATTAGGGACTGGAAATGGAGTATATAGGCCTTTATGAAAGGTACTCTTAGCCTTTTGACAACTAGCACACCTACTAACCACCATATGAACATCTTTCACCACGCTAGGCCAATAAAAACTCTCACTCAAAGTGTCTAAGGTCTTTTAAATGCCAAAATGACCAGTCACCCCACCACTATGGACTTCTCTCACAAGGAACTCCCTCACGCCACTTTTAGGAATACATAGCTTATTCCCCTTAAATAGAAACCCCTCTTGAACTACATACAAGCCATTAGGGTTTTTAAAAGAACTACTAAAGTCATTATCATTTACATACAATTCTTTTAAGTGATCAAACCCTAAAATTCGAGCATCAACCATGGTTAAGAGGTAGGATCTCCTAGAAAGAGCATCAGCAACAACATTTCTCTTTCCCTCTTTGTACTTAGAAGAAAAAGTAAAAGATTGTAGGAATTCAACCCACTTGGCGTGCCTATGGTTGAGTTTTTGTTGTCCATGGATGTGTTTGAGTGCTTCATGATCTGAATGGAGTATGAAGGCTTGGTCCTCAAGTAATGGGACCAATGATCTAAGTCCCTCACAATAGCATAGAATTCTCGATCATAATTGGAGTAATTGAGTTTAGCATTACTTAATTTCTCACTAAAATAAGCAATAAGCCTCTTCACTTGAATCAAAATTGCTCCAACTTCAATTCCACTTGCATTACACTCTACCTCGAACAATTTGTTGAAATCTGGCAAGGCAAGAATAGGAGCATGGCAAAGTAGCTTCTTCACCACATCAAAGGACCTTTGAGCATGAGAGTTCCAAGAAAACTCTCCCTTCTTCATCAATTCAGCGATTGGAGCCATAACCGTTGAGAAATTTCGAATGAACTTCCTATAAAAGAAGCTAAGCCGTGGAAACTTCAACATTCATGGGCATTAGTTGGCGCCAACCATGAGGAAATAACTCTGACTTTCTCTGGATCAACATGTACTCTATCCCTAGATACAATATAGCCAAGAAAAGCAATACTAGGTACAAGAAAGTCACACTTTTCCATCTTTCCATACAATTTTTGTTCTCTCAGTTTTTCAAATAAAAGTCTTACATGAGCTAAATAAGAATCAATACTAGTATTATACACAAGGATATCATCTAAATAGACAACAATGAACTTGTTAAGAAAGGGATGTAGTATCTCATTCATAAGTCTCATAAAAGAACTAGGAGCATTGCAAAGACCAAAGGGCATCACCATCCATTCATATAGACCTTGTTTGGTCTTGAAAGCTGTTTTCCATTCATCTCCTTCTCGAATTCTCATTTGGTGATATCCACATCTTAGATCAATCGTCGAAAACACCAAGGCTCCATGTAACTCATCAAGCATGTCCTCCAATCTTGGCATAGGAAAACGATACTTTATTGTAATGTTGTTGACGGCTCTACTATTAATGCACATTCTCCATGTACCATCCTTCTTAGGAACAAGAAGGGCAGAAACGATGCATGGACTCATGCTTTCTCTCACATAGCCTCGATCGATCAACTCTTCAATCTGTTTTTGTAGCTTCTTAGAAGCCATATGATCACATCTATATGCTGGTTTGTTAGGCAAAGGTGCGCCTGGAACTAGATCAATAGCATGCTCAATTCCTCTCAAAGGTGGTAACCCTTGAGGCAACTCTTCCGGAAAAACATCCCCAAACTCCTCTAACAAAGCTACAAGGTTAGGATCTTTCATAGAAACATCATTAGTTAAAGAACATTTCACAAACAAAGCATAACCATGACCCTCTATTTCGACCTCTTTCTTGAACTCTTTGGCTGAAAGGAACAACTTTGCTTGCTTTCAACCCTCTTTGGAACAATAGTACTAGGAGACAAGGGCATAAGTCGAATCCTCTTAGACCCTATCAAAACAGAATACACATTCGTCTCCCCCTCATGAATAACCTTTTGATCAAATTGCCAAGGTCTACCAAGAAGAATATGACAAGCACTCATAGGAAGAACATCACCCCACAACTCATCTTTGTAGTTTTCAATCGAAAAATAAACAAGGGCTTGCTTCTTAACAGTCAAACCAGTCTTATCATCCAACCAACTCAACTTGTAAGGACAAGGATGATCTCTAACCAACAAATTCAACTTAGAGACCACATTAGACGCCACCACATTAGTGCAAGATCCACTATCAATAATCACATTGCAAGAAAACTCACCAACTCTACATATAGTATGAAACAAGTTCTCTCTTTGTTCATGATTAGGAGAGTGATTAACATGAAAAGTTCTCCTAATAACTCCAATCATTCTATTGTCATCTTCAGCATAGGCGTCCCCATCCCCATTCTCATCACTTTCATGGTCACTTTCCACCACATAATCATAAATTCTCTCTTCCTCTTCCAAGGTCATGTATTGTTTTATAATGAGGGCTTTTCTAGTAGGACAATTTGCAGCAATATGACCCTTCCCTTGACACATAAAACACTTTCGAGTATCATCAAATTTCTCCCTCAAAATAACCATTTTAGGGCGTTCCCGCTTGTGATCCCCCTTAGAAGGAAACTCTCTCTTTTCAAAGGTCTTAGAAAAAGAAGGGTAAATAGGGTTAGGGTCTTTAAAAGTGGTGCTTTTCCGCCCATAGGCTTTCTTTTCCTCAAGTTCATGACGTTCAAATTTTAAAGCCAATTGACACACATCATCAAAAGTACTATAATTTGCAATATCAATCTTTCTAGCAATAGATTTATGAAGACCTCCAATAAATCTAGCAATCTTTTCTTGTTCAACCTCTTCATTAACACAAAGCAAACAAAATCTATCAAACTCCAAGGTATAGTCATGAACATTTACAGAATCTTGAGTTAAATCACGCTTTCTCATATATTGCCTTTGAATAAAATCACTTGGAATAAATCTTTCTTTAAGTTTCTTCTTAAGCTTTTCCCAACTTTTAAGCTTAGATTTCCAAGTTTTGCCCTTTTTGACTTTAGACTCTCTAACCAAATTCCAGCATAATTAGTTAGTCTATTGTGGCTATTTTATACTTCTTTTCATCATCGAAACCCCTATTTTCACAAATCTTTTCAAGTTGTCAAATCCATTCAAGCAAATCTTCAGGATTTGCATCACCAGTAAAATCATCCAATTTGATTCCCCTATCATTATCATAAGTGGATTTAACAGTTTGCACAATATCATGATCAGATTCATAGTCAACATGATTAGGGTCATATTTCCTTTTAACAACATCAACTAGAGCAAGATGGGCGGTTTCTACCCTTTTAGCCTTTTCTCTATCTTCTATAGCCCTAGCTCGGTCCTCTTCAGAAGCAATAAGCAAATCATGCAACATTTTTTTGTAGTTTTTCCACACTAGACATGCTTAAAGGCTTAAAGAAACAAATATGACACGCCAATCAACACAAAATCACACACCACAACAAAAGAATGGTAGCCAGGAACCACACAAGCCCAATCAAGGATCAAGAACTAGAATGAACTAGTTTAGAATGCTTACGAAGAAAGTTGGACACTTTCATTCCTCACCAGCCTGGAAAAATCTGATACCAATTGATATGAATGCAACTCCAATGAGAAGAAACATTCAAGAACTCCAAAGAAAAGGATCTTAAAACTAAAGAACAAGTCCGAAAATTGTATATGTGTATATGTGTTTATGGATATGATTAATAAATCAAGCATTCCTGAAAGATTTAATTAACTCTTAATCTCCCTTAAACTATTACCTGGAATTAAGTAGATTAACACTCAATAATAATCACTCCTGAATATTATGAATGGTCGAAAATTATTGTGTAAAAACAATAAATTCACTCGAAAATATGACTCAAAATTAATCTACCTTTATTAATGAAAAAAGCCGCCTATATATACTAGACTAGTTCTAGTATGATTAGGAAACCAAAACTCTACCTAGAAAGCATATAAATTTTAATCCCTAGAATTTAGGAAAAGATAAAGATAATCATAAGAAAGATAACTAATGAGAATGATACGATTTCGGCCCTTTCAATCTTATTCACACGCCTATCCTTCCTTATCGCTTAGCTAGATCAATTCTTATCTAAAAGGAATTACAACTCAACTAGGACTGTTCATATAACCGAAATTACAACCATATCTTCGGCCATATGGACTTAAAATAAAACATTAATTAAATGTTTAAAATATCATGACAAAAGACTCTTAAAAGACTTCAAATAACTAATTATGGACGCCCCATATTAGTCTTCACAACTAGGATCATCATCCCAAGCAATCAGGGTCACAAAGGAAGCATTGGAATAGAGCTTGAATCCAAAGGCTTCAAGAATCAAGCAAATAAGTTCATCTCCAAGGGTTGACTTTGACTCTTGACTTATATCAGTATCTGCAGTAGGGCTAGGGCACATCCATCTGATCCGACGTTGGATATCGTCTTTAACTAAATCATCTTGAAGCGTCCTAAATGTGTGATACTAGTGAATTAAGTATTTGGGAGTACATATAAATGTAAGAAATTTAAAAAAAGTGTATAAATTAGTCACAAGACCTCAAAAAAATTTGAAGTATTGGTATATTAAGCTCACTTCCCTTAAGGAATTTCTTAGGCTCGTCTTTGCCTACTTCTCTCTTTATTTACTCATAGTAAAAAAAAAGCTTTAAAGTAGATGCTATAGATCTCCCCGTCCACCATCGTGCCAACAAGTGTATTCAACCACTGACAATCCGGACTTAAGGACTCCACTATGCACTCATTTGTAGGTATCTTTTTCGGGGTCCCGGACAATTGAGATGGGTGTGAGTTGATGCCCATTATCTCACGTTCTTTTCCACCCTATTAGTCAAACAATTAAAATAGAAAAATAAGGATTAGAAGTAATACCGTATAATTTCATATAACAGGCGTAATCGTGGAATTCCATATCATAGTCTAACCTCATCTCTAAAACTCATTAATGTTGGCCACTGGACAATACCTCCAACTGCATCACTCAACATATAGATATCAAATGCTGGCACAGGAACCAGAAGTGGAAGGCTCACGAATTTATTAGGAACAACCATCACTTTTACCCTAACGAAATCGGGCAAAATTGAACCATGATGGCACACTTCTCCCGGAAATATGTTGCCACGGGCAACCTTATATGGCACTTGAGTGTGAGGATATTTGAAGAGAAGGTGGCAAGGCGTATCATCCTTATTAGAAAGGCATGAGTAAAAAAATGACAAGTCAAAATGAGAAGTGGCTGCAATTACTACTTAAATTTCTTAACAGTTTGCTAGTGGATGATATTCTGGTTTCTATCATCTTTTAGAAAAATCTTTTCAGAGACGCGCTAGGAATAACATAAGGGACAAACACATGGTTTATTTTGTGAAAACAGAACCAGAACCAACATATAAAATGCAACTGAACCAGAACCAAAGCTATAACACCTGAACCAACATATGACACCCAGAACCAACATAACACCAGAACCTCTTCAATGGCTTAGATCGTTCGAGAACTAGAGCCAAAGTGAAAACCAACATATAACACCCAGAACAAGAACCAACATATAACACTTGAGCCAGAACCAGAACCAAAGCTACAAGACTGAATGTGAGATAAACATTTAACACCCTAAACCAGAACAAACATGGGTTCACCCTTAATGGGGTGTGTGTGTGTGTGAGGGTGGGGGGGGGAGGCTATATAGAATGGTTACCTTAATGTCACATGGTAGAGATGGCATTGGATGGGTCCCTTAACCATTACCATAATGATTTAGGCATATCACAGGAACTTCAGGAGTATCGGGATTATTAGGAACTTCCGGAACATCTAGAACATTAGGAACTTCGATAGCATTCAGATCACTAGTTAACGCATGTACATCCAAAACAAGAGGCAAGGTGAAGGCTGGCAAACCCAGTTGTTGCAAAATAAAGGACATATTACTCCTTACCTCGAGCTTCATCTCTTCTCTAAGCTCCTTCCTTAGTTCATTCTTTAGGGCCTCTCGAACCTCCAAAGTTGCTCGTTTTTTTCTTGAACCATCAACTTCGCCTAAGTCACGAAATGCTTGCTTCATGGTTACATTAACGCCACCAAAACCTCTTGCCCGACTTGGGTGATCTTCCTTCTCACGAAGAGCATAATATAAAGCATCTCTATTTCTATCTCGAATAAATTCGCCATGGTTCTGCTTCTCTCTTATCTCAAGCTAAGATTAATTTCATATTAAAAAAATGAGCAAGCAATAGCATACAATTCTTCCAGCATGACAGAATGACTAATTACAGAATGACAGAAGAAAATTTTTGATAGGATGACTGATTTCAGATGACAGAATGATAGGATGACTGATTACAGAAGACAGATGATAACACAGATAATAAGAGTATATAACAGATGCAAATGAAGATGCGATGATGATAAGAGTAGATGTTATATACTTACATATCTTTCGGCTACTTTCTTGGTTTTTTGTTTCTTTATCACATACTTGCCAAATTTTTATCCTTTGTATGCATTGTGCAGAACCAGTCATCCGCCCGACTGACGTCCATGGTAATCATAGAGGTCGAGTCATTTTCACCTGACACGGGAGTACTCATCAGATGAAAACCATCATTGATCCAAATCTGACGAGCAGTGTTGAAGTCATTTTGGCCCAAGTGATGATGATGGTCATTATTTTTTGCACACTCAACAGCCTTATCACGTTTTCTCTAAAGAACACGGGAATAAAAAAGAATAACCAGCATTAAAAGCATTAACAGTACAATTCGATCAAAATAATTTTTGTAGTGATTATTTAGCTTACCTTGGCCTGACTTGAAGTTTTAATTTGCTGATAAAGTTTTCAATCTTCTACGCCTATATGTTTCCAAATTTCATGGGGCTCCTATCCATTTTGAGATTTGATTCTCTTCCTAGTCTTCGTGATCCATCCACTTACCAATTTGCTTTTGAAATCCCCAAACCTTTTCGCAACTAAAGACAAGAAGTTTTTCCTCAATCTCTTCTCATCAGGAATATGGAATAGATTCTAAAAGGAATCAAATATGAAAAACAAGATTAGAAATAATAAGGTAAAGAGCACGCATTCTTCTATTCAACATTGTAAAGGAATAGGAATCAATTATTCTGAAAGCTTTCTGCTCAACAATGTAAAGAGATGTTAAACATGTCCATTCTTGTGCTACTCACGTACATCATAAAATTAACTCTTTCAACTCATGTTTGAGCATAGCAGTACAAACAGTACGTGAATTTTGCCTTGAAGGTACTGGAACCCATAATATATTACAAGTTTGTGTCAATGCATCAACTGGACAATTACAGAGGCAAGATACACCAAAAGCACTACATACCACCAAAACCTTGAAGTCGTCCTAGACCGGCTTACTTCGGCAGCAAACACAAAATATTATAGCTTCAATAGTTTTAGTTTTATCCAGGACATTTATGGTATACAACATTTACCTCTGCCGAAGTGATCATTAAACAACATGTCATATTTAAGTGGCAGGTGAGTGGCTATTCGAGTGGCAGCAGGTAAACAAACAGTACAGCAGGTGATAAGCAGGTGAGCATGTCATATTCAAGATAGCATGTGTTAAGATAACATGAATTAAGATAGTAAAAGAACTATGGCTAAACCCAGCAAAAGCACAACGAGTGCACGAAACGGGGTGTAATCATGAAGAAGTTTTTTTGTTTCAAAAACCCAATAATATGAGTTAAGACACAAACAAGGGAATTAAATAAGGGCATAATATTACCATGGTGTCTAGCCACATCATTTTTCTCTTTCTTTCGGTGACACCCTTCCAATTCCAATTAATTTTAAACTTTCGCATGCAAAACCCGACATGTTGGCCATATCTCAGTCGCCATTTACCAATTGGACGGTTGAGGTCATCAAATTTAAGATACGTAGACTCCGAACCTTTTAAACCCTTTGTGGCACATATTCTAATGGCAGAGCCCTTGATTTGTTGTAAGCTCTTTGTTGCACTTGTTGGTTGTAATTATTGGGAGGGTTGTTGGACAGGTTGAAGATGGTCAAAGGGCATAGAGGTAGATGGACCCGTCACTTCGATTCCTTGTAATGCAGCTCTATCTGCCTCCATCTCATGAAGATCTATCCGTTGCAATCTCCTCGAGCCTATGAGCCTCCATCTCTACAGCAATGTCATCTGCATCACCCTTGTCATTCTCCATATCAGAACCATAAGGGGCAATCATCACTGTCACTGTCACCCTCGAGATTGTCGTCATCTTCCTCATCAACGTAATTATCATCATCCTCAGATATCTTGTAGTTATCCTCGTCATCCATTGTAGAATTCCTGAAAATATGGTCAAATTAAAACAAATTGTACATAATAGCCAGAATTTATTATTACAATTAGGAAATTTTGCACAAAACCACCTTAAGTTTTCACTTATTTAGAAACTCCCACATTTATGTTTGTTTTTTTATAAATTACCACCTTAAGTTTACCAAACCTTTATAAACTCCTACCTTTTCTCTGTCCCTCATCTGCTCACACAAGACACCCCCTCAAAACTCATCTTCCCCTCTCATTATTTCCATCTCCCTGCCACCATTTTAGGAGGATCAAAGCTTATAAAGATTTGATTTTTTCTGGAAATTCCTCATTTCTCAGGTCCTCTCATTATTTCCATCTCTCTGCCACCGTTTTAGGAGGAGCAAACTCCTCATTTCACAGATCCCCTTTCATTCCTTTCATGCTAATCATTGATAAAATAAAAAAATGGCAGTTGTTAAAGTTGACAATGCAATGAAAGTTGGTGAAGTTTTGGGTGTGATGAAGAATAGAGTAAAGACCATTGTTGGTGATGTTCCATTAGGGAAGCACCGTTAGACATACTTGTCAAATAGCTATTGATTATTACCAACTCTAAAAAGGCCCATAAATAAATACTTGTGTGTTTAACCAAATAATGTCAAGCATAAATTTTAAAACAGTATTGCTATTCAGTAACATAATTGCACTACATAATTGAAAAATTAACTATGGTAAGGAAACTCTGGAGCATTCTTCAGAATTGGGTCATTTTAGAAATAGTGGAGCATTCTTTAGAATTGGGTCATTTTAAAACATTACTATTTCTTTATTATTCTTATAAATTAATGACAGAGGAGGAATTGAAGATTTACAGCGAAGAAAGTAAGAGAATTTGAGTTGGGTTGTTCTGGGTTTTTGAAAAGATGAGGTTTTAGAAAGTGGGTGTCAATAGATGAAGAAGAAGATGAAGAGCAGAGGAGAAGTGAAATGCTTGGAGGGAAAATCAAAGGAAGTAACTGATGTGGGGCCCACAAGTTAACGGTGTTAGGCAACTTCTGTCAAAAGGTGGGAGTTTATAAACGTTTGGTAAGCTTAAGGTGGTAATTTATAAAAAAAAACAAACATAAAGGTGGGAGTTTACAAATATTGGCAAACTTAAGGTGGTTCTGTGCAAAAAATCCTTACAAGTATACGGTTTCACATCATACCTCTTTAGGATAATTAATATGTTTCAATAGTAAGCCCTTCTGTATGGTCAGGTTGCTAAGATTGTGTCAAGATTCGCAACATCACTCACATTGCTTTTAGGAACTGAGAAAGGTGGAATATCCTCAAAATCATCACACTCCTCTTCATTAAGGACATCCCAAGCACCTGAAATTCATTTCTTTCCATGAACCACAAGAGACCGATGGTGGTTAGAAGGGTCAAGAACATAGAACACTTGTCTAGCTTGTGATGCAAAAATGAATGGCTCCTCAGTGTCTCGCAAACGATTCATATCCACTTGAGTAAACCAAATTCATCTATTTGGACACCACGTCGACTATTCTCAATCCACTTGCATTGAAAAAGAGGAACCTTAAAGTCACAATAATATAGTTCCCATATTTCTTGAATTATCCCATAGTATGATTGTGTCGCATCAATAGGAGATTTGTTCTTAGAGCTAGAAAATTCTCTTGATGATCCAATCATTGTCACACCACTATTCTACACAGATAATGACTTCTTATATTGATGCTCACTATAGAAAATGTATCCATTTATGGTATACCCTTCGTAAGAAAACACACACTTTCTAGGACCATAAGCAAGCCATTTGAGTGTATTAGATACATCATCAGTATCAATATTTGACAATTCTTCCATTACGTCCTTATAAAACCAATCAATGAAGGTGCAATTATGCTCCTACATCATCCACCTTCCACCTCTTGAAGGATATATGGAAGCTAACAATTTCTTATGCCTTGTCAAATATGGTTCAACCGCTTCACTTTGTTGTAACCCATATAAATGCGTCTTCATTCTCAAATATGATGGAGGTGAGATTTCTTTTGCGCCCAACCAGACCTTTTCCTTCATACCTTCCATATTTAGTGGTTCTTGGAAGACCAATAGATTGAAGCTTGTCCTCGTATTCACTACAAAACTCATAAACCTCTTCACTAACAATGCCTTGAATGATACTAGCTTCTGGTCGGGCTAGATTTCTCACCTTATCTTGTAGCGTACCCATGTGTTTTTCAAAATGATACCCCCACCTTAGATATACAGGACCACACAACTTGATCTCTCGGACGATGTGTGTTATTAAATGGACCATAATATCAAAAAAAGAAGGCGGGAAATATATCTCAAATTGGCAAAGTGTTTCAACAATGTCAACTCATAATGCATCTAATGTTGTTGGGTCAACCACTTTGTGGCATATGATATTGAAAAAAGAACAAAGTTTAGTAATGGCATGCCTCACATGTTTCGGCAAAATTCCTCGAATTGTTATCGGTAAAAACACGTGCATCATGACATGAGAATGATGGGACTTAATGCCAACTATTTTCAAGTCAGTCTTGGACACCAGCCGTTTCAGATTCAAAGAGTGTCCAGTAGGAACCTTGATCTCGTATAAACACTCATAGAATGCGCGTTTTTCTACGTTAGATAAGGTGTAGCAATCTAGTGGAAGATAAAAGGATGAACTTTTCCCCTTCTTAGTCGTGCTCTTCTCAATTGGCCACAACTGTGTTCGTATCTTCATACATTCCATGTCTTTACGCACTTTGTAGCCATCCTTTGTTTTCCCAGTTATCTTGAGCAGAGTCCCGAGAATAGCATCACACACATTCTTCTCTATGTGCATCACGTCAAGACAATGTCTTACCAGCAAGTCTTGCTAATACAGAAGTTCCCAAAAAACGGACACTTTCTTCCAAAGACCCTCAAACTCTTTCGGTTTTGCATTCTTACCAAAAATCGTTTCAATACCTATAACCCGTTCATAAACCTCTTTTCTACTTAATGGTCGAAGAGCCACTTCTTCCTCCACTTTCCCATTGAATGGTAACTTCTTGTTACGATAAGGGGGAAAGCGATTGAGAAACCTTCGATGATTCATGTACACATATTTCCCCCGAATGCGCCAAATATATCGATTTCATATCATCATACATATAGGACATGCTTGCTTCCCGTTAACCTTATAACCCGACAAATTACCATAAGCCGGAAAGTCATTCATGTTATAGAATAGCATTGCACGCAACATAAAGTTCTCATTGGCATGTGCATCGAACACTGTGACACCTTCATTCCAAAACTTCTTAAGATCATCAATAAGTGGCGCGAGGTAAACATCTATGTCATTCCCGGGCTGTTTAGGCCCAGATATTAAAAGTGACAGCATAATATATTTGCGCTTCATGCACAACCACAGACGCAAATATAGATTACTAACAAAACATGCCATGTGCTCTGTAAACTACTCAGATTACTATATGGGTTCATTTTGTCAATGCAAAGCCCAAGTCTTAAATTTCTAACTTCATTCTTAAACTCCGGATACTTATCATCAATGATCTCCCATTGAGGAGAATCTACTGGATTTCTCTCCTTCCCATCTATTTTCCTCCGATCTGCATACCACCTTAAGTGTTGAGCGTCACTCTTTATGGAAAACAAGCGTCTAAGGCGTGGTATCAATGGAAGATACCATAACACCTTTGCAGAAGGATACTTCTTACCAACCTCAAACTCAATCCCACCTGGCAACTTGTAACGTGACTTACCACAACGAGGGCACTGATGTGAATCAGCATACTCATTTCGATACAGTATGCAATCATTTAGACATGCATCAATCTTATTATAACCTAAACCCAATGGACAAATTAACTTTTTTTGCATAATAATGCGACTCGGGAATTTGGTTTCCATCAGGGAACATGTCTTGGAGAGATTTCAATAATTCTGTGAAGCTTTTGTCACTCCAACCATACTTTGCTTTGATGTTAAAAAATATTAATACTGCGGAAAACTTGGTGTACTTAGTGCAGCCAGGATATAAGGGAATTTTACATGACTTGGTTAAACTTTAAATGCTCCAGTGGTAAATTGATCTTTAATCCCATCTAACATCTCATTTAACCGATCATCGTCATTATCCTCATCATTATCAACACCATTGTCCTTGCCTAAAACATCCTCATGAATAATGTCAACATTAGGTTCTCCCCTAAGGTGATTTTCTATTTGAATAATTTGTTCAATTTCTACATGGCGTTCAATCATGTCATCATTTACTCTAGAACATCCCTTATATATTCCTTCTTCACCATGCCATATCCATATGTGATAATCTTGTCTAAACCCACCACAAAACATGTTCCCTTAATAACCTTATACTATATACCTTCACCACATTACAACAATCCACACAAGGGTAATAAAAACCTTCATCTCTAGTATTTTTAGCGTAATCTAACACAATCCTGCAAAATTCCTCGACCCCTTTTTGGAACTCCAACGAATTCCGCTTACCATACATCCAATTTCGATCCATCTCAAGTACAGTCCACTAAAAAGAAAAAAGAAGCCAATTAAAACAAACAGAAAACACATTTCAATTGCAAAGTTTAAGTCAACCTATACATGGATGCATCCGAAAGGTCGTTATCACTCCAACCTAACACATCCTTGAACATTTAATCCCACTAGTGAATGTAGGCCAACTCTAACTCTACGGAAAATTCTGCAGCATTTCCCCACAGTTCTCCAAGTACACGATATAGGTAACTATTTACCTATATATGTACCAAAAGAACATCATAGGGAAATGATGAGCTGAAATTTTCCTTATAGCGAGAAAGCATACATTCACCTCCTAAGTGAGATCGAATGCTCATGAACAGTCCCAATCCGGGGACTATTCAAGATATACCCCTAATGAGTACATCTTGAATGGGTATCTAGGCCTATGATGATGATGCATGGATAGCAAAAACAAGCAAGCACTAATTTATATCAAACCCAAATAACAATTTCCATTCCATATATTTACATCAATCACATCACTGAACATGCATAATATTTGATTTAAAAAGGCCATATAATTTAGTAATGTTTAATGAAAGGTATATTTGCAAGAAAAAAAAGGTTAGGAATCATACCAAATATACGCGAAAAACTTTATGCTCCAATAGTAGGTGAAGTAGCCTACAGTATAATAAATGAAAACATAAGACATTACATGTTTTACAAAGCATAACTAATAGAAACCATCAACCAGATATATGTGAATTGTGAAGTAACACCGATAACGAAGGGAAACTGCAACAACGAAGTAAAAGTGAAAGATGGAAGGCCATTATATGTTTCACTTAGGCAACTCTTTTCTAGTTACAACAAAAGATATTATATGTTTCACTTAGGCAGGTCTTTTCTAGTTACAACAGAAGACATTATATGTTTCACTTAGGCAACTCTTTTCTTGTCTAATTGTTCAAAAATGTTTGTTAGTTACAAACTTCAATGGAAAGACAGAGAAATGGAATATACGCATAAGGATGATGATAATGGTGGAATGAGAAAGCACAAGGAAAGAAAGAAATATAAGACATTTAAGTTTTTATATAGCCAGCAAGTGAGCTCCATCACCTCTTCTTTTTTTTACTGATTCAGTTGCAATAAATTTGAATACTTTCGATACTTATTTCACTACAGTTAACTGAAGTAGCATCAAGAAATTCTCTTCTCAAATCAACGGCAATCAAGAATACCTTTTGATCCCAACGGCAATCAAGCGGCAGAGATGACGGGGTAAAGGGCAATCAAACGGCAGAGTTGAGCCAATAAGAAATTATCTTCTAAGTGTATGAATTGGTTTTAATTTACAAGTATCCAACTTGAACAAAGAGAGGGTGAGTTACCTGGGAAGACTGACGCTCAAGAAGATGACTACTCAGGAAGAAGACCATGACAGAATGGCTAGACTCTTGAATGACGTGGACAAAGAATCAACGGCAATCAAGCGCGGATGATGGCAGAGTTGAGACGAGGGAGGAGAGATGAGAAATCAACGGTAGAGATGACGGCGGAAACCTCCTTCTCAAAGAACAATGATTCTAGGATGCAGAACGATTGTAGTTGAAGAAAGATTTGGTCCTCCGCAGATAGAGTGGAGAAGATAGAGTGGCAACACGATTTGGCAGGGAAGAAACGGAGCCCTAATTCTAATTTGGTAGGGAAATGTGGTGGGATTGTTTTAAGAGGGAAAAAGCCTTTTACTAGGTAAACGCTTACAATGTAAGGCGTGTTTTTAAAATAACGCTTCAAAATAAATTTGAGGCGTTTTTTTTAAATGACGCATCAAATTGTTAAGCTTGTTTTGTTTAAAAATTATTTTAAATTGTAGTTTGCGGCTATAAGTGTAAAACGCCTCAAATACATAGCCTCAAATAGCTATTATTCGATCATAACTGAGTGAAGGTTGTGAGGACTTAAGCTTGGATCCGTCTCGAATTCATATAAAAAAGCACCCCACACGATGAAAATGTCCGATTGATTGGGCGAAGCTTATATGGAGATTGTTGACCGAGGTTTTTTTTAGAGAATCATTGTTTCCCATTTTAGTTGACTTAGAATAACTTTGTGTGTAAATAGTTTTAGGAAATTTCGATCAAACCTATATAAGTTTTATCATTAGTTGCTTAATTACTCGTAGTTTCCTCTATAGTTTGTAGTGCTCTCTTATTGCTTTCAATAAAGTCGGATTCTTTAGCGTAAATCTGGTAATTTCACATCCTTTGTTATTCGTAGTTTCAATTATTAGTTTCATAAATTTTAATTATGTCTTCTTTAATTTCAATTGCTTTTGTTTCCATAGTCATGAGTGAGTAGTTTCCTTTTCTAGGATTTTAGGGAGGGAAGCCATGTTTATACCTTGATATGATTTGAATGTTTATGTAGTGCACTTA
This sequence comes from Patellifolia procumbens, assembly GCA_947645195.1. Classification (NCBI taxonomy): domain Eukaryota; kingdom Viridiplantae; phylum Streptophyta; class Magnoliopsida; order Caryophyllales; family Amaranthaceae; genus Patellifolia; species Patellifolia procumbens. The sequence continues at coordinate 59,466 of CANSGD010001354.1, forward strand.
GGTTGTGATTAGAGCAATATAGTGTCATTGGTTCCTATTATGTGGTTTATGTTATTGTGTCGTTTCATAAATTACGTTTGGCAAGATTTGTTTGACCCGATAATAGGCTTACTAGTAGAGGCTTAGAACATACTATTAATTCTAAATATGTGAACGATCTTATTGCATATGTTGAATTATGAGCGTTATGACCCGACCATAAGCTTAACACCTGCTCTAATTGATCGACTCTAGACCTACGTATTATTAATCATTTGAACCCTTTTTAGATTGGTATAAGCATAATTGATATCACGTATTTATATAGAGTTTTCTCTCTTACTTACAAGCTAATTTGTGCGTCATTGGAGCTCTTGGGAGCTATTTTGTGCTAACTATCGTAAATAGTTGTGGTTTCGTGTTTTAGTGTTGAATTGCAGGTTTTAGGGAGTTTTCTCCCTATTCCCGAGCCAATTGAAAGCAACCACGGCTTCACGAGATGTTACGGGGCACGTAGGAAGGCTCACGAGTTTTATTTGTAGTTTAGGAGGTCCCAAGACCCCTAAACGTGAAGATTAGAGAGCCAAAGAGTCAAAAAGGAGGTCTTCGTACACTGATCGGGCAGAAATGGCCCGATCGGGCGAAGTATTTATGATCGGGTATGAAAGTCACGGACCCGATCGGGCAAGGCGTGCCCGATCAGATCGGGCGAGCATCAATGCACCAGACCCGATCGGGCATAGTGTGCCCGACCCGATCGGGCTGGATGCTGCTAGGTGCCATTGTGATGCTGCGTGTCAAGAGAGCACGCTAGTGGAATTTGTGTGAGGACCCGATCACAGACTCGATCGGTTCTGGATCGGGTGGACCTCGTTTTGCGTTGAATGTTGCGCTGCTGTTAACGAAGGCGCCATAAGACCAAAAAATGCTAAAGCTGCTGGGCACCCAATCGGGTACTGTGCTCGGGCCCGATCGGGTCTGGTGCCTTTTGTCGCGAATTTCGTCTTTTGCTTCCTATTTTTAATTAGACTTGAGGGGTATTATAAATACCGTTTTCCTCATTATTTAGAGACATCTTTTAATCATCCTTTTACTGCTTTAGACTCCAGTTTTATTCTTCATTGTTCTTAGCTTAGTTTAAACACTTAGATTAGTGTAAAGGTGATTGAACCTATTCCGGTTTCAATAAAAGTTCCTGCTTTCTGTCAATTGGTATTCTTTCTTACCCTAATCTCTTTTATTATTCTCAATTTCTTAGTTTATTTATTCAATTATTCATGATGCAATTATTAGGGTTTCATATTAGTTTCGTTGTTGTTAATTCGATTATGAGTGAGTAGTTCTCTTTCTAGGGTGTTAGATAGGGAAGCCATGTTTATACCATGATTGTGATTTAGATTTCTATCAATTTCTAGGGCTTGATTAGGGTGATTGTGATGTGGTTTGTTCTTATTGAGTAATTAATGTCAGTGTACAATTTCATTGATTGCTTGTGGTTAATAGTTGTTTGCACAGATCCGTCTTATGACTAGAGGCCTAGGACACGTCAGTAGTTCGGATTACGTTAGTGAACATGCGGCGTATGTTGAACTATGAGCGTTGAGTCTTAACCATAGCTCAACATAGGCTCTAATCTCCCGACTCTTGACTTAGGTTTTGATAGTAGTTGCCCTTGTTTGATTGGTATAAGCATGGTGGACCGACCTAATACCCTAGGTTTTAGTCCATAGTTAAATCCTCGATTTTTCCCGTCTTTCTTAGCTTAATCATTAGTTTAATTAATTCTTCTCTGATTTCATCTAGAGTAGCTGAATTGGTTGAATATTAATTTAGAAACTCTTTCTCCCTGTGGATTCGACCCTGCTTCCACTGACTACCATTGTTAGAGGACTTAGGTTTATCTTTGATTAGGTGATACGACTAAAACCTATCAAATTTTGGCGCCGTTGCCGGGGAGACGGCTAGTTTTCTAAGTTTTTATTTGATTATTTAGTTTACTTCTCTGTACCTCATTGGAACTTCATTTTTCCAATTGAGGTACGTTTTACTTCTTCTTTTTGTTTCTTTTGTATGCCCAGGTCTCAAAGAAACGGTTCCCCCATCCCAGAGGATCCTGATCTTACTAGGACAATCAGGCGGATTCGAAAGAAAAGTCAGAAAGAAAAGCAGTCTGTTCAGCTGAACACCTCTGGAACAGACACCTTGAGTTCAGTTATGTCAAAATCACTGAAATCTTATGGGGTGCCGAACCCGGATGGTCTTTCTACTGGACCACCAATGCCCACCATCGCCGCTAACAATTTTGAGATTAAGCCTGGACTCATCAGCATGGTCCAGCAAAATCAATTTGGTGGGCATCCTACTGAAGATCCGGCAAATCATCTGCAACGGTTTCAACAACTTTGTCGAACCATTAAACATGCCGGCGTCACTCCAGATCAGCTAAAAGTCATGTTGTTCGAGTTTTCTTTGAGAGATAGAGCCCAGAAGTGGTTGAACGATGTGAAGGAAACTAAATGGAGTGAGATTGTTGCTGCATTTCTGAGAGAGTATTACCCACCTACTAAAACAACAGAAATCAGAAATAAACTAGCCATGTTTTCCCAAGAGCCTGATGAAACATTACGGGAAGCGTGGGCCAGGTTTAAAGATCTACAGAGAGAGTGTCCACACCACAATATGGACAAATGGTTCTTGACGCAGACATTCTACAATGGTCTGCGGCCTCAGACGAAGTGTATTGTTGATTCGTCTGCAGGAGGAGTGTTTTTAGACAAGGCAGTTGATGAGGGTTATGAATTCATATCAAATCTTGCAGCCAATGACCATTCATTATCTAGGAGTTTGACTAAGAAGGTACTTGAAGTTGACGCTATTTCATTGCTTACATCTCAGATGGCGCAACTGACTCAACAGCTAATGAAGTCTTCTAGTTCGACACCTCCGCCTTTGAGTATCAATGCTATGTCTGCAGTAGCACCCATTACCTCATCTTACTGCGAGGTATGTGGTGTTCAGGGTCACTTTGGGCATGACTGTCAGTTCAGTCAATTTCAGATGGAGCAGGCTAATGCCTTTCAACAAAGACCACAAACCTTCCCCCCTTCACATAACTACCAAAACCCACAAAACTATCAACCTACACCTCCACAAAACTATCCTAAACCCTCATACCATCAAACCCCACAACATTTCCAAAGACCACCACCACAAAACTTTCATCATCCCAATAACTTCCAAATTCCACAAAATTTCCACACCCCACCTCCACAAAACAACAACCCACAAGAGCCTAGCAATTCTGAATTGATGAAACTGATATTGTCTATGCAAAAGGCAAATGAGGAAACACGGAGGGCCCAAGAGGAAGCACGGAGGGCCCAAGAGAAGCACATCCAACTTCTAGAGGCTCAAGTTGCTCAATTGGCAGAAACTAATGCACAGAGGCAGCAGAGACAATTGTCAGGGCAACCCGTTCAGAGAGAACATGTGAATGCCATCACTCTTCGTAGTGGCATAGCTTATGATGCTCCTCCAGTGCCCGTTGATGAGGTTACCCCAACTGCAGGGAAGAAGAGGGTGGTGGAGGAAGGAAACAGGAAGAATTCGACGTCTGAAGTCGATTTATCTGCAGAAGCTGAACAGACAGGGAAGAAAAAGGAGAAGGTTTCTGAAACGCCTTTTACACCAAGGCTACCTTTTCCTCACAGGATGCAACAATCCAAGGTCGATCAGCAGTTTGGTAAGTTCTTGGCAATGGTCAAGAACCTTGAGGTAACAATTCCATTCACAGATTTAATTACCCAAGTGCCTGTTTATGCCAAATTTCTGAAAGACATGATCACTAAGAAAAGAGACTTTGGTGGGGTAGAACGTGTCGCTCTTACTGAAGAGTGTAGTGCTTTTATCCAAAATAAAACCCCACCAAAGTTAAAGGATCCTGGTAGTTTTTCTATACCCTGCCATCTTGGACCTATTTTTATTGACAAGGCTTTATGTGATTTAGGTGCTTCTGTTTCTGTTATGCCATTATCTGTGTTTGAGAAACTGAATATGGGAGCACTTAAATGCACACAAATCACTTTGCAGATGGCGGATCGTTCTATAAAATACCCTCTAGGTGTTTTAGAGGACGTTCCTGTTAGGGTCGGGAAATTCTATATCCCTGTTGATTTTGTGGTGTTAGATATGGATGAGGATGCCCAGATTCCTATTATCTTGGGTAGGCCATTTTTGTGTACTGCTGGAGTTGTAATTGATGTCAAGTCTGGGTCTTTAACTCTTAGTGTTGGTGATGATAAAGTGATGTTTGAACTAACCAATGCTGTTAAGGCACCTATGCTTGAACAATCTTGTTGCAGGGATGAGGTTTTGGATGAAGTAGGTGTGGAGAAGGTTCTAGTTCCACCTAAGGTTGCCTCACCGTCTGGAGGCATTGTCAAGAACATTTGGAGGAGAAAGATATTTGATGAGGGTGGCACTCACTGCCACGCCCCTCCTATTTGAGAGAGGGCGGATTATGGTCGTGCGGGACCTTTATAAACCAGCGCTGTGAGAGAGGCAACTCGTATTATTCTTTCCCTTTTTTCCTTTTCTTTTCATTTTTTTTTATTCTTTTTATTTTTCTTCTTTTTGTGAGCGAGAGTGAGGGTACTAACAATGTTTTTCCTCTTAGCATAGTCCTTATCACCTTTTGGCATTGAGGACACTGCCAAGTTCAGCTTGGGGGAGGAGTTCTGTTTGTATTCCCTATCTCTTTTACTGCTTTCTAGAATAGTTTTACTGCTTTCGAAAAATACTGAAAAAATCAAAAAAATATGGTTCCCATGACTGGTTTAGTTGCCTCCCTGTGCCCCTTGCTGTGCTCTATTTGAAAATGATTTGACTTTTTTTTTCTGGATAGCTGGGCATTTGTGATCTTGAGGCTATGATTTGATGTTTGATTGCTATGATTTCGAGCATTTTTGGATTATATTCGACCACTTTGTGCTGCGTACCTGAATTGGTTAGACTGTGAGGTCTCTTTGTAGCCTATTGGATTCATATTATTATCCAGTCTATTCTTGTGTGTTAGTTCCTCTTTAGTGGATTGATCTTGACTTTGACTTTGTAGTTGTCTGATTTTAGATGACTTGTAGCATTTGCTGTGATAGAGGCGTTCTTTTGTCTTATTCTCGAGCTTCAGAGTGAATTTTTGATATACTTTTATCCTCCTTAGCCCCGCTGAGCCTAATGACTTGTTTCGTGTTACTTAAACCCCTATTATGAGCCCAAAGCCTTCACTTGATATTATTCCAAGCCTAGCTTGAGGGAGCTTTTGTATGGGTTGAGTTTGAGATTGGTTTGTTGGTTTAGTTTGGTTTTTGAGGAATTTAAAAGTGTATTTGCTGTGGTTTGAGAGTGGGAAAAAGAAAAGAAAAAGCAAGTTTAGAGTTGCGTGAATGAAGTTCAGAAAAATGAAATGAAAATTCAAAAGAATTCTAGTTCTTTCATTCACGTACGTTCATAAAGGAATATTCGCTCCATTGCTAGAAAATTGGGTTTGTTATGAGCTTTTCATTGATTTATGAGAGTTGGGTTACTTTACGTTGTTTTATGGTGTTGTTGGGAGTTGTGCAGGCCATCTGAGGCCTTGTTTGAATGATTCATGCTGCCTCTTTCTCTGTTTTTCCACCACATTACCAAAAAGTATCCCCTACCTCTTACCTGAGCCCCATTACAACCCAATAAAGTCCTCTTGAGCTTGTGTCTGCATTGTTCATTTGATTGATTTCGAGTCAGTTTGTCAAAGTTAAAGAGTATGTCTGCTAATTGAGTCGACTTGACTAGAATGAGCGTCATTTAACCTTCTTAAACACATGAGAGTGTGAGTGGGAAGGGTATTCATGGTCGGGTTGGTGAGTGTTCGGGCATATTCTTTGCCTGCCACAAAATAGAGAGGAGTGACACCCTTGTGAGAGCCTTTTCAGGACTTGTATGCTTTGTGGATGCTTGAATTTGATAAATTGCTTAGATGATTGGTGGTTGGATGAGTTGATTAGCCAAACTTGAATTATGCCTGCTTGAACGATTCTTAGTCTTGAAAATGTTTTGAGCTTTGATTTGTCTTTATCTATGGGGTGAGGCAATCTATTCCATGTTCATGTTTTGTTTGCTTGAGGACAAGCAAAGGTTTAGCTTGGGGGAGTTTGATATCACGTATTTATATAGAGTTTTCTCCCTTATTTACAAGCTAATTTGTGTGTCATTGGAGCTCTTGGGAGCTATTTTGTGCTAACTATCGTAAATAGTTGTGGTTTCGTGTTTTAGTGTTGAATTGCAGGTTTTAGGGAGTTTTCTCCCTATTCCCGAGCCAATTGAAAGCAACCACGGCTTCACGAGATGTTACGGGGCACGTAGGAAGGCTCACGAGTTTTATGGGTAGTTTAGGAGGTCCCAAGACCCCTAAACGTGAAGATTAGAGAGCTAAAGAGTCAAAAAGGAGGTCTCCGTACACTGATCGGGCAGAAATGGCCCGATCGGGCGAAGTATTTATGATCGGGTATCAAAGTCACGGACCCGATCGGGCAAGGCGTGCCCGATCAGATCGGGCAAGGCGTGCCCGATCAGATCGGGCGAGCATCAATGCACCAGACCCGATCGGGCATAGTGTGCCCGACCCGATCGGGCCGAATGCTGCTAGGTGCCATTGTGATGCTGCGTGTCAAGAGAGCACGCTACTGGAATTTGTGTGAGGACCGATCACAGACTCGATCGGGTTCTGGATCGGGAGGACCTCGTTTTGCGTTGAATGTTGCGCTGCTGCTAACGAAGGCTCCAGAAGACCAAAAAATGCTAAAGCTGCTGGGCACCCGATCGGGTACTGTGCTCGGGCCCGATCGGGTCTGGTGCCTTTTGTCGCGAATTTCGTCTTTTGCTTCCTATTTTTAATTAGACTTGAGGGGTATTATAATTACCGTTTTCCTCATTATTTAGAGACATCTTTTATTCATCCTTTTACTGCTTTAGACTCCAGTTTTATTCTTCATTGTTCTTAGCTTAGTTTAAACACTTAGATTAGTTTAAAGGTGATTGAACCTATTCCGGTTTCAATAAAAGTTCCTGCTTTCTGTCAATTGGTATTCTTTCTTACCCTAATCTCTTTTATTATTCTCAATTGCTTAGTTTATTTATTCAATTATTCATGATGCAATTATTAGGGTTTCATATTAGTTTTATTGTTGTTAATTCGATTATGAGTGAGTAGTTCTCTTTCTAGGGTGTTAGATAGGGAAGCCATGTTTATACCATGATTGTGATTTAGATTTCTATCAATTTCTAGGGCTTGATTAGGGTGATTGTGATGTGGTTTGTTCTTATTGAGTAATTAATGTCAGTGTACAATTTTATTGATTGCTTGTGGTTAATAGTTGTTTGCACAGATCCGTCTTATGACTAGAGGCCTAGGACACGTCAGTAGTTCTGATTACGTTAGTGAACATGCGGCGTATGTTGAACTATGAGCGTTGAGTCTTAACCATAGCTCAACATAGGCTCTAATCTCCCGACTCTTGACTTAGGTTTTGATAGTAGTTGCCCTTGTTTGATTGGTATAAGCATGGTGGACCGACCTAATACCCTAGGTTTTAGTCCATAGTTAAATCCTCGATTTTTCCCGTCTTTCTTAGCTTAATCATTAGTTTAATTAATTCTTCTCTGATTTCATCTGGAGTAGCTGAATTGGTTGAATATTAATTTAGAAACTCTGTCTCCCTGTGGATTCGACCCTGCTTCCACTGACTACCATTGTTAGAGGACTTAGGTTTATCTTTGATTAGGTGATACGACTAAAACCTATCAATAATGGAGCGTACTAGTACCCTAGGCTTTGAATTCTGATTAATCTTTTTCTTTATTCATTCTCTCATTAGTTTAGTAGTAGTTAATCAGTTCTTCACTATTTTTGTCTGAACTAGCTTTATAGTTGGACATTAAATGTGAAAATCTATGTCCTTGTGGATTCGACCTGTACTTGCAAAGTCTCTGCTAATAACAGACACCGTGCACTCGCGATAGTATATTTTAAAACCCATCAGGTTCTTCGCGTTGTTTCCGAGTCTCTACTAATAACGACTAATAACTTTCTATTTTTTGTTTGATAATTTAGATTAGTTCTTTGCCCTCATTGGAGCCTCCTCGTTCCAATTAAGGCAGCTCTCACAGTTATCTTGTTGTTCTCCTTTTTACTGTCCAGATACAAAAGGAAAGTCCACAACATTACAGGGGACTTAGAGACTAATTCGATACTCTAGTTTCTTCAAGAGGAATTTAAGCAAGACAAGCCTTCACTAGAGACTTTTTCATCTCCAATTCACTTAAGCCTTATGGGGTGCAAAATCTTGACGGTATCCCCACTAGTCCACCTTTGGGCCATTGCTGCGGAGATTTCGAGATCAAACCTGCACATATCAATATTGTGCAACATAATTAGTTTGGTGGGCATCAAACTGAAATCCGACCAATCATCTGCAGATATTTCAACAACTATGCAAAATTGTCAAACACTCTACAGTCACATCTGAGCAGCTAAGGGTCATGTTATTCGAGTTTTCACTCTGAGACAAAGCTCAGAAGTGGTTCAATTATATCTCTGAGACATAATGGTCGGGGATATATGTTGCATTTCTCAAAGAATACTACCCTCCGACAAAGACAACAAATATAAGAAACAAGTTGGCCATGTTTTCCCAAAAGCGGGATGAAATCTCGTGGGAAGCATGGAATAGATTCAAAGATAGTGTTCACACCACAATTTTGACAAATGGCCTTCTGACGCAGACATTCTCCAATGGTCTGCAGCCTCGGACGAAGAGTATAGTTGATTTGTCTACAAGATCTGTCTTTTTAAATAAGGGAGTTGATGAAGGTTACGAGTTTCTAGCGAATCTTGCGGCCAAGGACGACTCCACATGTAGGAGTCAGACAAAGATGGTTCTAGACATTGACGACATTCCACTACTTGCTTCTTCAGTGGTGCAGCTGAACATGAAGATTGATACATTGAAACCTTCTAGTTCGACGACTCCTCCCATGAGCATCAATACTGTAACACCCCGCCCAAACCGAACCCTTTTTAATATAAATAAAACTCGTTTGAGGGGAAATCAACGAGGGTTCGATTCGGATGGAGCGTTACCGCCGCACTCAACTCCTTGGAATTAAGTGCAAGGCTAAGTAACTAAAACCTATTCATTCCAAACTTAATTAATCCTTACAACCAAATTGAAATTATTCGTTAAGTACTAAATACTACGAGTTTCAGAGTTCCAGCGGAAGCAAAAATAATATTAAACTAGGTGGATGACAACTTCTAGTTGATCTCTCAAATTTCCCCTCGATCACCCACCTGCAAATGAACATTGAAAAAGACAAGAGAGACAAGCTCCCAAAAATCAGATAAACTGAGTAATTCCAACTCCATCCCGTAAAGTACTTAAGTTAAAATAATTTAAAATAATATATATGTCGAGTTGAAAAGCTTTGCACATAACATATACAGTTAAAAGGTCACATCAATATAATATTCCAATTCATTTACGAAAGGGAAGGAGAACGCTAGCAAGCCGGTGATACACCACGTAAATCCACTTGCTAATGTGAGCCGGTGATACACCACGTAAATCCACTCACATGTGGGCCGGTGATACACCACGTAAATCCACCCACAAAAAGTAACATTGGCCATAAAACAGAGTCCCTAGTGTGCACACCCCTTCTAACTTGGAACACATCAAGATAGAAGGAAGACAAATAACAGAAAAAGCAGCATAGTAACTAGAAAACCTGTAGGTGGCCGCTGAACCTCCCATACAGGGCAACCTGTTCATGACTTCCTTTCGATATTCCACTTTAAGTGATTAATATATTTTATGAAAGTCATCACTTAAATCACATATACATCATCTTATTTAACCAAGTACGAGTACATTCATTCCCACATCCATAACTCAATTTATTCACGGCTTATCCAAAAAGCCCATTTTCATTCATATACAAACCATCACTAGTAAATTTAATAATCCATCATTTTCCAATTTATAACCAATCCATTATCAATCTTTATTTTCAAACTTTTAATAACGATAATAGCATAGTAACAATGATAATGATAATAATAATAATAACGATAATAATACTAGTGATAATAATATTCATAATAAATAATAAATAATAAATAATAAATAATAATAATAACAATAATAACAATATTAATCTTTAATTAAACAAAATCCGAGGATAAAAGATTAAGTCGTTATCGAGTTTAATTACGAAGTTAACGTTGCTATAATAATCATTGTCATAGTCCATAGTCCATAGTCCATGTCCATGATCCATATCCATAATCCATAGTAATTAGTCATCCTACTAATCGTATTCGCATTTAGGTCAATAGTTATAATAATCCATAATGGTTCCATAATTATGATCCATATTTCTAATCACATAGTCACGTATTTAAATTATTTTATACTACGGGATCTATGTTTAGATGGACATCGAAAATTACCTCTTGAAGCGTGCCCGAAGTTAAGCCACGAGTTGATCGCACTCTTGATAATCTTCTTCTACTAGATCGGAATCTACAATTAAACGGGATCTAAAATTAGTTTCCTAAATAACCCCTTTATTTTATTTATAAAATAAACAACTTAAATAATTCAAATAACTTAAATAAAATTTATTAATTACTTCAAAAGAGTTTCATAAATCAAAGTTTATGGTTTCAAATTATTTATAAAAATCATTTTCAGTACTTAGAGATTACTTAAACTTTTAATTTTTTTTTATTAACTTAAACAATTATTCTAAATATAGAAAACTAACTTTATTTTATAAACATAAGAAATATATTTAGGTCATTAAAGACTAAGTCAAACATCATTAAGCAACCAATTAATTTTAATAAGTAAAGAAAATACTTTATCTTTATTTTAATAACAAATAAAACTTAAAAAGAAGGGGAGGGGGGAAACTGATTCACTGAATCAGTTTCAGCGTGAAGGGAGAACAGGGGAAAAACAGAGGAGGAGGAAGAAGAAGGGAGGAGCAGGGGAGGAGGAGGAAGAAAGGAGGAGGGCGGCTCGCTGGGGTTTTCACGGTGGGATGGGGCGGTTCGCGGCTGCCGCAAGCAACCGACGAGGGTGCGTGGTGGCTGCGCGCACAGGGCAGCGAACAAGGAGGAGAAGGAGGATTGGGTGGTGGTGGTGCAGCTGGGCGGCGAAGGTGGCTCAGGGAGGGGCGAAGTTTGTGGTGGTCAGGCGGTTGTTCGGGCGAGTCAGGGGTGGTGCGAAGGTGGTTCAGTTGGTGGTGAAATTTGTAAAAAATTTTCTTTTATTTTCAACATTAAAATCAGAAATTGAAAGAGAAAAGGGAGAAATTGAAGCAACCTTAGAATGTAGTGGGTTGCTTGAGTAATTGAATGGGTGTAGCTCAGTATTTATAGAGGAATTGGGTCAGATTTTTGAGCTTGGAGTCAAACTCCATCAATGGTGAAGATCTTTGAATTTGAAAATCTGATATTGTTTTGACTACTTTGCTCAGATTTTCCTAAGTTTTAGCTTAAGTGTTGATGAAATCTGACAAGAGTGATGGAGTGTTTGGATTTTTGCTCTTGGATGTGTTGTAGTCACATGAGGGAGGGAGGAAGGTTGAAGAAGGAGTGAATCAGACTTTTGTTTTCTGATTTTGGTGTTTTTATTTTTTTATTTTTTTATTTTTTTTTTTTGGGCTAAGGTACTTAGACTTTGGTATTTGTTTGGGTTGGACTCTCAATGGGTTTTTTTGTCAATGTGGATGGACAATGATTTGAATAAGAATGCCCACAACCAAGTAAATATTTCAATAATAATAAAATGAATAATTAGTTTGTAAAAAGAATATATTTAAATCAAATCATTTAAATAGAATCACTAAATAATTCAAAACTAAATAAATCATTTTTAATAAACATTATTAATTCAAAAACTAAATGAAATCATTTATTATAAACATTAGTATAAAATAAACTTGAATTATCGGTAAATAAATTTAAGTGGAAAATAATATTAAAGCTTAAGAAATAATAAAATAAGCTTTGAAAATTCGGGGTATTACAAATACGATGTCAGCAGTTGCACCCATTACTCTCTTACTATGAGGTATACGGTGTTCAGGGTCACTTTAGACACAATTGTTAGTATGGTCAGATTCAGATGGAGCAGACGAATGATTTTCAACCCAACAATACCTTATTCCAATACCTATAATCCTGGTAACAATGTCCAAATCCCACCACCACAAAATGTCTATCATCCTCCACAAAATAACCCAATCCACCTTTTTACCAAAATCGAGGGGATTCTCAAAATCCCCTTGGTTTCAAAAGACTCGCTCCACAAAATTATCAGCAGCCACCACCACAAAATGTAGCCTTCCATGAGCCTACCAATTCTGACCTGATGAAGCTGATACTGACTATGCAGAAAAATCACGAGGAGACGCAGAGAGATACGAAAAATCATACCAAGCTCCTCGAGACTCAGATTACTCAGTTAGCGGGAAACAATGCTTAGAGGCAGTGAGGACAATTGCCTAGGCAAGCAATTCAGAAGGAACAAGCAAATACCATTGCACTTCGTAACGTACTGCTTATGAAGCTCCTTCAATGCCCATTGATGATGCTCCTCCTACGAAGGAAAATGAGGTGGTAAAGGAAGATTTAGAGAAGAGTTTGACGTCTAAGGTCGCACTAGCTAAGGAAGATAATACAGGAAAGCAAAATGAAAAGGTTATTGAACTGCCTACTACACCAAGACTATCTTTTGCTCATAGGATGCAGAACTCAAAGGTCGATCAACAACATGGTAAGTTATTGGCTATGGTCAAGAACCTTGAGGTAACCGTTCCTTTTCCTGAACTTATTTTTCAGGATTTTGTTTATGCTATGTTTTTAACGACATAATTACTAAAAAGAAATACATTTGTGGGGTAGATCGAGTATCTCTAAATGAAGAGCGTAGTTCTGTTTTACATAATAAGGCGCCACTTAAATTGAAGGATCCTAGTAGTTTTTCCATCCCTTTCCATATAGGTGCATTATTTATAGATATGGCATTGTGTGATTTTTGTGTATCTGTATTTGTCATACCTTTGTCTGTCTGTAAGAAACTAAATACGGGAGCACTTAAGTGCACCCAAATTACTTAGCAAATGGCCGGCCGTTTTATAAAAAGACCCCAAGGTGTTTTAGAAGACGTTCCTATTAGGGTGGGAAAGTTTTATATTCCTGATGATTTTGTTGTGCTTGATATGAGGAAGGACGCCCAAACTCCTATTATTTTTGGTAGACTTATTTGAAGTATGCATTCCTTAATGTTAAGGAAGAATGTCCTGTGATTATCAGTACTAAACTCAAAGATATCCAACTAGAAAAATTGTTTATAATTTTTCGTATGTACAAGAAGGCTATAGGGTATAGTATTGACGATCTGAAGAGCATTAGTCCTTATTTTTGTATGCATAGAATAAATTTAGAGGAAAATCACCGCCCTTGCATCCAACCTCAGAGACGTTTGAATCCTAATATGCAAGGGTGGTCGAGAAGGAAATAATGAAATTTTTAGATGCAAGGATCATTTATCCCATTAATGATTCTAAGTGCGTAAATCCAGTGCAATTGGTTGCTAAGAGCGGGGGAACCATTGTTGTTAAAAATGTTAAAGGTGATTTAATCCCCACCCCAACTGTCACATGGTGTAGTATGTGCATTGATTATCGTAGCCTTAATAATGTCATCCTCAAGGAACATTCTCCCCTTCCTTTTATTGATCATATGCTTGAGAAAGCATATATTTTTCTGTCATTTGGATGGATATTATGGGTTTTTCCAAATTCTTCTCCATCCATATGATCAGGAAAACACGACATTTACATGTTTCTATGGTACCTTCGCATATTGTCGGATTCCATTTGGATTGTGTAAAGCTCCTGCTACCTTTCAAGGCTGCATTTTCATGGTCATATTCTCTGATTTCAGTGAAAATATTATAGAAGTTTTTATGGATGATTTCAGTGTTTATGGGTCTCATTTTGATGTTTGCCTGCACAATTTATCTAAAGTGCTTACAAGATGTGTTGAGGTAAACGTTGTTTCAAACTCGGAAAAATGTTGCTTCTCGGTTAATGAAGGTGTTGTACTTGGTCATTCGATATCCGAGCGTGCCATCCAGGTTGCAGAGCAAAATTGAGGTGATTGAGAAACTTCCTCCTCCAATGAGTGTCAAAGGAGTGAGGAGTTTTCTTGGCCAATCGGGGTTTTATAGGAGGTTCATCAAAGATTTTTCAAAAGTAGCTAAACCCCTCACTTGATTGTTGCTCAAGGATGTCACATTTGTTTTCGCTGATGCTTGTCTGGAGTCTTTTCACAAGATTAAGAAAGCCTTGATCGCTGCCCCATTATACAACCACCTGATTTGCATTTTCCCTTTGAGATTAGCTGTATGCCAATGGCTAGTTGTTGCGGCAGTGCTTGGCCAAAAGAAGGATAAAGTGGTCCTTGATATTTACTATGCGAGCAAAACCTTGGACGAAGCCCATGTTAACTATGCTACGACAGAGAAAGAATTGTTGGCCATAGTTTATGCTTTGGACAAGTTTCGAACCTATCTTATAGGTTCGAAGGTGATAGTGCACCTAATCTTGCAACACTGAAGTACCTGTTGGCTAAGAAAAAGGCCAAGCCGAGGTTGATCAGATGGATATTATTCGGCAGGAATTGGGCTTAGAGATTAGAGACAAAAAAAGTTGCGGATAATGTGGTTACTGACCATCTCTAAAGGTTGAGGTTTGATTCTGCTTTCGATTTTTCTATAAATGATTCTTTCCATGACGATCACTTATTTTCATTCTCATCCCAATCCTCTTAGTATGCTGATTTTGCCAATTATTGGGTTGGTGGTTCCCATCCTCCCGATCTTGCCTATCAATAGAGAAATTTTTTTATCATGATGCTAAGAGGTAATTTTGGGAGGACCCTCTCTTATATAAGAAATGTTTTGACGGGATTTTCCGTCGATGTGTTCCTGACATAAAGTCTTACATAGTGGAGTCTATTGGCCTATGATTTTTAGGGATGCCCGTGCTCTTTGTCTGTCTTGTGATGCTTGTCAGACGTCGGGTAATAATTATAAGAGATAAGAGATGTCGCAGAGTGGAATTCTAAAGGTCGGACCTTTTGATGTCTAGGGGATGGATTTTATGGTTCCTTCTCCCACATCGTGTGGGAATAGGTTTTTTTTAGTGGTTGTGTAATATCCCATACATTTGCAAATATATTTTATCCTAATATTTTAGTGGTTGTGTAATATCCCATACTTTGTTTTTAAGGAGGATAAGATGTGATACCCCAAAAATTTATAAACTTTATAAAGTACGTATATATTTTGAGCAAAGTATAAAATTATGATTATTATTTTGTATAGTCCCTCCATCCCATATTAGTTGCAACAGTTTCCTTATATGGTTTTCCCATATTAATTGCAACACTTCTATTTTAGACATGTACCTACCAATATTTTATTATATATCACCCAACTAATATACCCCACTCATTCATTGATTTATGTGAAAAAACATTAAAATACGACTCCCTTACTCTATTAACTTCCTATAAGTACTACATCACTTTCTATCAGATCAACTTTGATAAAAAATTTATAAGACCTACACCTTACTCTACTAACTTCCTAAAACTATGTGCACAAGTTGTTGTAGCGATTAATATGGGACGGAGGGAGTATAAGCTATTGAGGATGTAAGTTATAATTAAAATTTATCACCCTTGGCATTAGTTTACTTTTTATTATTTTAAAAGTATTTTATATTAACCTTAATCTTCGGTGACATGAAGTATTTCATATTTTAAAAGTTATTGAATGATATGAATGCAGATGCTACTGTTGCTTTTAGGGATTACAAGCCACCTGTGTTTTGAAGAGCTTTCATGAAGCCAAATATAAAGTCGAATGCCATCACAAAAAACATGGCTGAGACCTTTAATGGTTATATAATCAATTCTAGGAGCAAGCATTTAATTTACATGATGGAGGACATTAGGGTGGCAGTTATGCAGAGATTGTATAATAAGAGGCAGTCAATGGAGAAGCTAAATATGAAGATTTGTCCTAGGATTCAAGCTATGCTTGATAAAGAGAAGGATAACGCTACTAATTGTGATGTTATGCCATTCTCATAGCACATTTTCAATGTTAGATATTATCTTGACTAGCTTATTGTAGACTTAGATTTTAGATCTTGTACATGTAGAAATGGGATCTGCTTGGAGTGCCCAGTTGTCATGTTATTTCTTATATATTGTTTTTGAATAAGGATGCATAGGATTTTATGGTTCAAGCTTATAGCAGAGAGGCTTATTTGAAAGGTTATATGGGTTATAAACCACCTTGTGAGGGTGAAAGGCACTAGACAAGAGTGAAGTATAATCTAGATCCACCTAACATTAAAATTAATCCATGGAGGGCAAGAAAAAACAAGATAAGAGATCCCCATGAAGATCCAAAGAAGCTCGGTGCTTTAAGTAGGCATGGTATGAAAATGACTTATAAACTATGTAATAAGAAGGGGGGTAAAAGGAGGGGATGCCCTAGAAAAGAATCTGCTGTCCCACAAGAGCCTCCACCTAAAAAGAAAAAGGGAGGCCAAAGAAACAAGCAACACCTACTGAATAACAACCACCAGCTTCTGCTAATCATCACTCTAATATTGTCCAGCAACCCAACTTGGGAGGGGAAGCCGAATGATTCTGGGTGGATTAGGTGTAAGAGGAGCCCCCAATGCAAGGGGGAGGGAGACTGTTACAACTGATAGGGGAAGGGGGAGTACTGCACAAGGTGGTGGCAGAGGGAATGCAAGAGGAAGGGGCAGAAGGGAAATCAGGTAATGTAAAAATGGAATTTACATTTGTTTTTCTTTATTTTTGGACTTACATAAATTTATTCACAAAAAACTGATTGGTGTTGGTGTTTGTGTTTGTGTAGGTGCCAGTTGGTGTTGGTGTTAACATACCTACACAAAGCCAAGCTTCTACTTTTGTGAACACGACACCGTAGGATGGCTGGTGCATTACTAGGATGACCTTAGTTAGTGTACTAGCAAGTTTTTCTTTCCATTGAAAAAAATTTATAATAGCTAATTTAGTATTATGCAATTCACATAAATTAGATGACTCATGTTCTTGTTTGGATGTTAAAAATGTGTTGTTCAACTATTGGAAATGTATGGATATTTGGATGAACTTCAATGAAGTTAGTATATTTTGGTGAAATTATGGTGTACTTAAAATAGATGTTTAACATTTTAGGTGGATATTTGGGTAAACTTTTGGAAATGAAGCTATTATTAGCTTTGTGGAATTTGATTTCTTTTTCCCTACTAAATCTGTGGAACTTAGTAAGGCACAATTTCATATCAATGTCACAAAATGTAATCATTTTTTTTTCATCCAAGTTCCAACCATACACTTTGATTACCTAACCGTTTAGTACATAACTTAATAACCTAAATACAATAAACTAAGTACAACATCTACTTAAGATTCAAAACAACAAAAAAATTGAAAATTGTAAAAAGTAGGGCAACCATCTAATTCTTTACTGCCAAACTAGACTTCATAACAAACATTTTAAACTCTTAAGCCTCTTTCTTCAATCCCTTCACCTCTACTTCTAGTTTCCTAATCTTCTTCTTCAATTCCTTTATCTTATCTTCACTGAACTTTTGCAACATCTCCAATTCATCTATTGTGGTATCCTTCTCGAGCAATCGAAATTGCAAATCTTAAACATCATCCACCAATCGAAACATGTCACACTTAGTGTTCTGCAAACTGCAAATTGAAAAATTAGTTTTCCGGTTTAGCAATGTACCAATTTCTATCAATCTAATTAACTCACCGGCCAAAGAGGACATCCATAAAACTTAGCACCGGGGTTCGAACCATTCTTCACCGTTTTCACCATCGCGTCATTTCCACATTTTCCCTTCACTTTTGGGTACAAAACCCTTGATGAATTCGAAGAATTCTCATACCAACAAGAGCTTTGTTTTCGAGCTGACATGGTTTTTAGGAGGAGAAAAAAAATTCGTTCAAGATGAAGAAGGGAGTATGAAGCAGAGTATGAAAGAGATTGGAAAAAATAAAAAGGGTTTGGTTGGTATTATAACATTGGGGGGAAAAATTATTGCATTAAACATAACAGATCTTTGTTTACCTGTTACAACCTCCTATTGCATGTTACATTTAAAAAAACTTGTTAAAAGGAAAACTATGTACAAGGTTTACTTGTTATTGAAATAAACGAAGGTAGACTTGTTAAAAGCGGTCAACGCAAAGGTTGACTAATTCCTCACAAATTTTCCCATTAAAAATGGTTTCAATTAGTGTTGAATTATTTAATGAATTCATTAAAATGATTAACAATTGAAATGCATAGTATATTTAAATATTATTTGTTATTCATTTTAGTTATATCTGAATAATTTAATTAGGACTATTTTTATTGAAGTTCCACTCTATTTAATCTAATCATATCGAAGCCAAGCAAATGTAATGTCAAGCCCAATTTTCAAATGCATTGTCCAAAAGCTATAAGCCCAAACTACTTAGCAAAAATTAAAGAAAAACAAAAAAAAAGAAAGGAAACCAGTCTTCTTCTTCTTCCTCTTTCCCTCCTTTCATTAGAACCACAAGTTCAAGAACAAAAAAAATATTAAAAATCAACCATATCTCTTCATCAACAACTCTACGTTAGAAAACTTTGGAAAGCAAGCACAAATTCAACTTCAACCATAACTTATTTGAAACCAATCTCTATCAGATCAGAAGCAAACTCACACACCATACCTTCACCATTAATTGGGATTGACAAAACTTTACATTTTCACACAAATTTGCTCTATAAATACCAACCCAAACTCATTGCTCAAGCAACCTACTACATTCTAAGGTTGCTTTAATTTCTCCCTCTTCTTTTAAAATTTCTGAACAATATAACCATTAAGAACAAGTATCATTTGCCTAGGATAGATGACCTTTTCGATCAATTGAATGGAGCTAGTGTGTTTTCGAAGATTGATTTGCATTCAGGGTATCGTCAACCAAAAGTAGCCGATAAGGATATACCTAAGACTGCTTTTAGTACGAGATATGGTCATTATGAGCTTACTGTGATGCCGTTTGGATTGACCAATACACCGGCAATTTTTACAGACTTGATGAATAGGATTTTCCATGAGTTCTTACACAAGTTCGTCGTAGTATTTATTGACGGTATTTTTATCTACTCGAAGAGTGAAGAATAGCATGATGACAATTTGAGAATTGTTATCGAGACGCTTAGGAGACATCAATTCTATGCCAAATTTCCTAAGTAATAATTTCGTTTGGAGAAGGTAGCATTTTTAGGTCATTACGTATCTAAGGAAGGAGTTTCTGTGGATAATGCGAAGATACAAGCCATTAGTGAGTGGCCTAGACCGAGGAATGTGTCTGATATAAGACGTTTTCTGGGATTAGCTGGTTACTATAGGAGGTTTGTGAAAGATTTCTCATTGATAGCGAGACCTATGACTACTTCGATGAAGAAGGAATCGAAGTTTGAGTGGAATGAGAAGTGCGAGGAAGCTTTTCAGATTGTAAAGGATCGTTTAACCTCTGCACCTGTTTTAACCCTACCCGATGGTAATGATGGATTCAAGCTGTATAGTGATGATACGAAGAATGGTTTGGGATATGTGTTACAACAAGATGGGAAGGTGATCGTGTATGCATCGCGTCAATTGAAGCCGTATGAGTCGTATCCTACCTGATGCATAATTCATCTAGCAACTCTAACCTACCCAACCCTAAGTTATTAATAAGTTTATTTAATCATTGGTTATGGTTTGTTTTAAGAATTAAAAAGTTTATTCAATGTTTAATTAGAAATAATAGTCATATTAATAGTGTTACTTATGCTAAGCTAAGTAGGTAGTATATTAATAGTTTCGTAGTTGTTTTAATTAGTTCATGATTTTGTCTATTTGTTCTGTGGCGCGACAAAATCCTTTTGATGATTGCTGATGAGACCACATTAGGCGTATTTATAGGGTATTTTAGAGTTTTCTTTGTAGAGGTTTAGACCTTGAGAAGCGGAGTTTCGCATTTATAAGCCTAAGTGTCGTACATGGAGAATTGAGATGGTTTCGATATATAGAGAAGACTTAAGGATGTTTGGAGACTTTATGTTATTTTAATCATTTACATGTGGACTTTATCCCGTATTCGTGATCCGTTCGATAAAGGAAGTCAACAAAGTTCAATAGAAGTCAAAGGTTCATGGTCGTTGCATTCTGGTTCTCGTTCGTGAATTTGGTTCGATAATGGCTCGTATCCAAGCATTGGGTGTGTGTTGAAATGTAGATTCGATCATGAAACTTGGTCTCGTGTAGGAGCGGTTGAGCATACAAGAAAGCACTCGTAAGCATTTGCAAGCTCATTACCTCACAAAGCAGCCTGCAGCATAGCATGCCAAGCATCAGCATTGATGCGCGCCTCGTGCATTCCCACGCAATGCTCGCGCACATCTCAGCACAGCAACCTGCGAACAGTAAAGCTGCGGGACTCGCATGCCCCCACATGCGCGCCTCGCGCGCCTGGCGATCCCCAGCACACACAGCATCAGTAACAGTGCACACCCAGCGCCTAGGATGCGCACCTCGCCCCTGTCGAGGCCTGCTGCACGCGAAAGAGCTTTTGTTGACTTTTAATTTAGTAACTTTTCATTATTCCCATTATTTAGAAACCCTAAGTAGAGAGAGAAGCCTAATTCTTTTCTCTTCCACTTCTATGTTAGAATCAATTATTGAACTTTTGTTGATGAAGACTATGTCGATCGTAGCTTAAATCAACTCTTGAGAAAGGTTATATGATCTTCGGTTCTATTGTGAGGTTTCTATTGTTACACTCTCTTAACTATAATTTTGATATCTATTTTGATTATTGTGATTATTTATTATTTTCTAGGAAGTACAACTAGTCTTTTCATTTAATTAGTCTATTGCTAGAACTTAGAATAATTGCTGATTCTTTTGTCCTTCGTTCATTAGTAGCAAACTAGGGTTTAATATAGAATCCGATTGTTCTTATTAATCTCTAGTGAAATCATAGTTTCCGAATTGAATAGTTTGTGCTAGTAATTGTTGTTTGACTCATAGATTCCTAGGGTTTGACGTTCTTTAGAATTGAACCATAATTGCAGACTCAATTAGGTTATTCTATCTGCAGATTCGAGTAGTTTAACTATTCTTTAGAGGGAAGAGGGATTTAACTCTCAATCTATAAGTGATTAAGAAGTGATTGTTCATACTAGAAACCGATGATCGATAATCCGAATCTAAGTGAAAATCAACCGGACTCAAGACTCTTCTTTATTGATATTTCCACTCTTTAATTATTTTTCTTAGTTTTTTAGATCATCTCTTTTAATCTGAAAACCGCCCTTTCAATCTCTTATACACGTACTTTGGTACCCAAGTCTCTGTGGTTTCGACCCTACTTACCACTGACATTAGTTTGTATTGGAAAGTTGGTTTTATAAAAATTATCTTTGGTAAACGCATGCGACCGTGTACCACCAAATTTTGGCGTCGTTGTCGGAGAGTTGGCTTACTAAAGTGTGTTTATAGTAGATTGTTTTTATTTTCTTTTTATTTTATTATCTTCTTTCCTATATGGTTGGAACTCGTGCTACTAATCAAGATCAATTACAGTACGATCCAGAACTTGAATTAAATCTTCACAGGTTAAGGAGAGAATTGGGGAGGGATTTTAAAGAACTTCCTTACAATTTTGATCTTAAGGAAGACATGGCACCACGAGCTGAAACTCGTACTCAAAAGGGAGCTCACTGCTCCCAACCTTGATCAGCAGCCTCTGTGTATAGTGTTCCCTGAGCCTGAAGAGGGCACCACCACCACCATCTTTGAGCTCAAATAAGGGCTCATTCATCTCTTGCCATCTTTCCATGGGCTCAGTGGAGATGATGTGAATCTAAAATCACCCTCCAAAGTATTGGATGATGATTCTAAACTTACGAACAATAGAACACTCACTTTAACAAGAAATCACTCGAAACAAGATATAGTACCAAAACACAAGAACACACTCAATGTTTTGGGGTTCTAGGTCAGAGATAAGACTCACTCAATCTCTCCTAGGCTTATCACTCAAGACTCACTCAAAGTAATAAGGGTTAGCAATACTTGAGACAAACTCAAAGTAAAAACTATAACACAAAGGTTTTTTTATCAAAACTCAAATCTGCTTTCTATTATCATTTTCTCTCCTTATATAGAGATAAGGAGCAGCAAAGGAGGAGCTGAAACACCCTAAAAACGTCCTAAGAGGAATGGCTTTGAGGAGTTACAAAAATCCTTGATTCATGCCCTAATTAAGCCTCATTTAAGGGGCTGCTACAAAGAAGGCAATCAGCAATTATGAGCTGTAAATAACCCCTATTACATGCCTAATCAGCCACAAAACACATGCCTTCTTGCTTTAGTGTCTTAAGTAATCACTAGGCTTTATTTTAAGCTTGAAATAAAACAAAAAAAGAAATAGATTAAATAGGAATCCAAACAGAACTTGGGCTTCCTTTACAATCATGCTTGAAACCGAAACAGAACTTGGGCTCTTCAAAATGTGATGCACGCCTCAATCCACCATCCAAGTTAAACAAGTAACAAACTCGGGCTTAAGAACAAATGGAGAAAAGCCAAGAGCTTCTAAAACAAGTGCAACTGGTTCATGAACCAAAGAGCCTTTAAGTGGGCTTGACTTTGGATCATTCTCCCCCTTCTTTTGAAGAGTTTGCCCTCAAACTTGAATCATCTAAGTATGGTGACAAATCCCCCACATTGAACGTAGCACTAACACCCATCAACTCATCAGGAAGCTCAATTTTGTAAGCACTATCATTCACCCTTTCAGTCACTCTAAATGGACCATCAGAACGAGGCATGAGTTTGTTTTTGCGAAGTTTGGGAAATCTCTCTTTCCTCAAATGAAGCCAAACCAAATCCCCGGGTTGAAAGATGGGTTGCTTTCGTCGTTTGTTTGCTCTCTCTTGGTATTTCTTATTCATCTCCTCAATTCTTTTCTTCACTTGCTCACAGGTTTTTGAAAGGCTTCCACCCTCTTTTTAGCATCTTTCTCCACAATATCCCCTTTAACCATAGGAATAAGATCAATAGGCACAAAGGGATTCACTCCATAAACTACTTCAAATGGGGAGCGAGAAGTAGTTAAGGAATGAGCTCGATTGTAAGCAAACTCCGCATGGGCTAGTTTCATGTCCCAATCTTTTTGCGTTTTGCTTACAAGTCCTCTCAACAACGTACCCAAAGTTCTATTTGTCACCTCCGTTTGCCCATCAGTTTGGGGATGATGAGAGGTGCTAAATAGCAACTTGGTACCAACAAGTTTCCATAGGGTCCTCCAAAAGTGACTAAGAAACTTGGAGTCCCTATCCGAAACTATACTTCGAGGAATGCCATGAAGTTTGACAACTTCCTTAAAGTACATTTCCGCCACTTTTACAGCATCATCAGTTTTATTACAAGCTATGAAGTGAGCCATTTTAGAGAATCTATCTACAACAACCATGATGCTATCCCTTCCCCTTTGAGTTCTTGGTAATCCTACAATGAAGTCCATGCTAACACTCTCCCATGGGGCATCTGGAACTGGAAGAGGAGTGTAGAGACCTTTGGTGAAGTGACCCTTTGCTTTTTGATAAGTAGCACATCTCTCCACAACCAAAGTCACATCTTTGATCATTCTTGGCCAATAGAAATGCTCACCAAGAATATCAAGAGTCTTTTGGATGCCAAAGTGACCCGCCAAACCACCACTATGCACTTCCCTCACCAACAACTCCCTCACGCACTCTTTGGGACACACAACTTGTTACCCTTGAAGAGGTAACCATCTTGCTGCACAAACTCTTTTGATGGACTCTCGAACTCACTTGCAAAATCAGGATCATGTTGATAGCCCTCTTTGAGTTGCTCAAAACCCAAAATCTTAGCATCCACCATAGAAAGCAAGTAATTCCGACGAGACAAAGCGTCGGCCACTACATTACTCTTTCCATCTTTATATTTTGAACTAAAGGTAAATGTTTGGAGAAACTCCACCCATTTAGCATGCCTTTGGTTCAACTTTTGTTGCCCATGGATGTACTTAAGCGCCTCATTGTCCGAATGAAGGACAAATGGCTTAGGTCTTAAGTACTGAGACCAATGATCAAGAGCCCTCACAATGGCATAGAACTCACGATCATAAGTGGAATAGTTAAGCTTAGCCCCATTTAGCTTTTCACTAAAGTAGCACACGGGCTTCCTCTCTTATATCAAAACCGCACCAATCCCAATCCCACTCGCATGACACTCCACCTCAAACACTTTGTTAAAGTCGGGAAGTACAAGTATGGGAGCATTACAAAGCATATGCTTGACCTTCTCAAAGGCCTTTTGCGCACTCTCACCCCACTTAAACTCACCTTTCTTTGTTAACTCGGTGATAGGAGCCATGATAGTAAAGAAGTTCTTGATGAACCGCCTATAGAAGGAGGCTAGTCCATGGAAGCTTCTTACTTCATGCACATTGGTTGGAGCCAACCATGATTGCACGACTTTTACTTTTTCCGGGTCTGCATGCACCCCCTCTCCTGTTACAATGTATCCTAAGAATACAACACTAGGAGTCATGAATACACATTTCTCAAGCTTGCCATACAACTTCATCTCCCTCAATTTTTCAAACAACCTCCTCAAATGAATTACATGATCTTCATTGTTTTTACTATACACAAGTATGTCATCTAAGTAAACAACAATAAAATCATTAAGGAAAGGACGGAGGACTTCATTCATCAACCGCATGAAGGAGCTTGGGGCATTGCAAAGCCCAAATGGCATAACTAACCACTCATATAACCCTTGCTTTGTTTTGAAAGCCGTTTTCCACTCATCTCCCTCCCTTACTCTCATTTGATGGTATCCACGCCTTAAGTCTATTTTGGAAAAGACTAAGGAACCACTCAATTCATCTAGCATATCTTGCAAACGAGGCATAGGAAAACGATAATTGATGGTTATGTTGTTAATGGAACGACTATCAACACACATTCTCCAAGTACCATCTTTCTTTGGTACTAAGAGGGCAGGAACCGCGCAAGGACTAAGGCTCTCTCTCACATAGCCTCTTTTAATCAATTCATTCACTTGCCTTTCAAGTTCCTTACTCTCTTCCGGATTACACCTATAGGCAGCCTTGTTGGGCAAAGGTGATCCTGGAATCAAGTCAATGGCATGCTCAATGCCCCTTATTGGAGGGAGGCCCTTGGGAAAGTCATTGGGGAACACATCTTTGAACTCTTCCAACAACTCATCCAAAAGTGGTGGGTTATTGCAAGTAGTCCCATTCTCGTCTTTGGTCCTTACAACCAAAGCATACCCCCCACCGTTTTCTTCCACTATTTTCTCGAACTCATTACAAGATACAAGATAGTTGCTCTTTTCTTTGTCTTTCTTAGCAACTTTAGGGGGTAGGGGAAGCAATTTAACTTTTCTACCATCTTTGGTAGTTACAAGATATACATTAGATTTGCCTTTATGCTCAGAATCATGGTCAAATTGCCATGGCCTTCCAAGTAACAAGTGACAAGCATCCATAGGAAGAATGTCGCACCATCTCTCATCTTCAAACTTGCCAATAGAGTAAGAAACCAAAGCTTGCTTCTTCACCCTAATACCATTGCCATCATTCAACCAATTGAGCTTATAAGGCTCATCATGATCTCTAGTGGTAAGTTTCAACTTACTCACAGCTTCGGATGAAACAACATCCGTTTGAGCTCCACGCCTAATCAGCCATAAAACACATGCCTTCTTGCTTTAGTGTCTTAAGTAATCACTAGGCTTTATTTTAAGCTTGAAATAAAACAAAAAAAGAAATAGATTAAATAGGAATCCAAACAGAACTTGGGCTTCCTTTACAATCATGCTTGAAACCGAAACAGAACTTGGGCTCTTCAAAATGTGATGCACGCCTCAATCCACCATCCAAGTTAAACAAGTAACAAACTCGGGCTTAAGAACAAATGGAGAAAAGCCAAGAGCTTCTAAAACAAGTGCAACTGGTTCATGAACCAAAGAGCCTTTAAGTGGGCTTGACTTTGGATCAGGAGAGGATCCAAACAAGTTTTTATCTGAGTTTCATGCAGTCTGATCAAGTATGAAATCGAGCAATGCTACTAAAGAATAGGTGAAGCTGAAGGCGTTTCCTTTTTCCTTGAAGGATACCGCTAAAGAATGGCTCTACTATCTTCCGTTGGGCTGTATCTCTACATTGGCAGAATTGAAGCGACGGTTCCTAGTTAAATACTTTCCATCTTCTAAGTCCTCCATATTGAAAAAGGAGATAAGCTACATTGAACAGGACTATGATGAGTCCCTTTATGAGTATTGGGAGAGCTTCAAGAGATTATGTGCAATATGTCCCTATCATGGGTACAATGACCAGGACCTCATCTTATACTGCTACAATGGTCTCACAAATGAAGATGTGCGTAAGGTTAATGCTGCTAGTGGTGGGTCTATCATTAATAAAACCCCAGATGTTGCTCGAGCTTTGATCGAGGTGTTCTGAAGGCTCCAGGCATTTTGGTAGACGAGGTGGCCAAAGGAAAAATGTTACTATTGCAAATGGTAATGATCTCCAACTGGGGGATCAAGGGTAAGCTCTCACTTCCTTAGTGAGAGATCTTATGGTGATGGGGAAGGTACAACATGTTAAAGCTTGTGATTTGTACTTCCAACCACCTGACTGATTGTTTCCCGCAATTGCAAGAGGGCCCAAGTGAAGGAACGAAGGCCATGGGTTTCCAAGGCCAGTAGGGGAACCAAAGGAGATATGACCCCTATTCTACCACTTATAATCCGGGTTGGAGGGATAACCCGCTGTTGAGATATGGCAATGACAACAACACCCAACAACCATCGCAGTACCAACAAGATCCAAACCAGGGGCAAGGTTCGGGGTCAAGGTAATGCTCTTCTAGGTCTTATGAAGACATGATACATACCTTTACCAAGAACATGACCTCTATGCAAGGTAATATGGTAGAGTTTCAGGAGGATACTCGGGCTAGCATCAGAAATCTGGAAAATCAGATGAGCCAAGTCTCGAGTGCGTTGGGTAGGTTGGAGGCTCGTGATAGTAGGAAATTTCCATCCCAAACTGATATGAACCCAAAGAATAACGTGAGTACTATTAAGGTGGTGAATGAGGCTTTAGTGCAACAAGGGGGAGCCTTTTGATTCCAAACTACAAGCCCCCTTCACCTTTATCCTGCAGTATTACGGGCCGACAATAGGTATGACAAGAGCAAAGGTCTCTATAAGGCCGTGCATGAGCCCAAGATATGTCCCCTACCCCCATGTAGTAGAGCGAGCAAATAAGTTTGTTGGTGTTGTCTCCCATAATTTGCTCCCTCCTAAGCATGATGATCCTGGCATGTTTACTATTCCTTGCACAATCTATAACACCTATATTCCCCAAGCTATGTTAGACTTAGAGTGTCTATTAATGTGATTCCCCTCTCCCTTTATGAGTCTTTAAATCTTGGTCTTCTTATTGCTACTAGTGTCGTTGTGCAATTGGCTAACGGATCTACTATCCACCCAAAATGTAAAGTAGTAGATGTGTTAGTCAAAGTTGGTAAACTGCAATTTCCTACTGGTTTCTATGTATTGGAGATGGAGTCTAATGTTAATCTCGTTCTCTTAAGCCATCGTTGTTCATAAACTTTAAAAAAACTTCATCCCTATCTCTCTACACTTTCTCTCTCTAAAAAGTTTATACTTCAAACTTTTTCCAACTTTTTCCCTTAACCATAAACTTAAAATTAAAGTTCATCTCCTTATCTATTGGAAATGAAATATATCAAAAGTATATCAAAGTGGGACTCTATTTGTAGAGCTCGAAAAAATGGAGTTCTTGATATATTTTTTTACATTTTCTCCCTTTGTAATTATGCAGATATGGCTGTTTAAAGATTTTTAATTTGTTAATTATTTCTCTCACCTCCAACCATTGATAAATGTCATTGTATGGTTGGTTTGTTTTCCACAAACTTTTTTTTGCTTGTTTGTGATTTCATTCAGTTTGTAGAACAAAAATGTGAACTTTCATGAGACAAACTTTATTTTTTTGCCATTGCGAACTAAATTGTAAAGTTTCTATGAATGAACGGTTTTTTACCTCCCTGATAGGATTTAGTCGTATCGCCTATTCAAAAATAAACCTACAGACCTCTAACTAGGTAGTCAGTGGAAGCAGGGTCGAATCCACAGGGAGACAGAGTTTCTAAATCAAAATTCAACCAATTCAGCTACTCCAGATGAAATCTGGAAGGAAATAATTAAACTAAGGAATAGACTACGGAAGACTGAATAAATCGAGGATTAAACTATGGAATAAAAGTCTAGGGTATTAGGTCGGTCCACCATGCTTATACCAATCAAATAGGGTCAACTACTATCAATACCTAAGTCAAGAGTCGGGGGATTAGAGCCTATGTTGAGCTATGGTTAAGACTCAACGCTCATAGTTCAACATACGCCGCATGTTCACTAACGTAATCAGAACTACTGACGTGTCCTAGGCCTCTAGTCGTAAGACGGATCTGTGCAAACAACTATTAACCACAAGCAATCAATGAAATTATACACTGACATTAATTACTCAATAAGAACAAACCACATCACAATCACCCTAATCAAGCCCTAGAAATTGATAGAAATCTAAATCACAATCATGGTATAAACATGGCTTTCCTATCTAACACCCTAGATAGAGAACTACTCACTCATAATCGAATTGACAACAACAAAACTAATTGGAAATCCTAAGAATTGCATCATGAACGATTAAATAAATAAACTAAGCAATCAAAGTAATTGAAGAGATAAAGAGTAGAAAAGAGTACCAATTAACGGAAAGCAGGAACTTTTATTGAAATCGAAATAGGTTTGATCACCTCTAAATTAATCTAAAGTGTTTGAATTAAACTAAGAGCAATGTAGAATAAAACTAGTCTAAAACCTAATGAAAGATGAATAATCGATGAATGAAAGATAATGAGGAAAAGGTATTTATAATACCCCTCAAGTTCACTAAAAACGGAAACAAAAAGTGAAAAAGCGCGATTAAAGCACCAGACCCGATCGGGCTCGAGCACAGTACCCGATCGGGTCCACATACAAATTCTCCCAACTTCACTTCTGGGCTCTGGCAGCAACAGTGCAGCAATAAGGCGAGAAAACGGCCCACCCGATCGGGTCTGGCGACAGCTTGGGCCAGCGTGTTCCCCTCGCCTGTAGCACCGCAACGAGACCAAGCAGCACTCCACCCGATCAGGTCGGGCGGTAGCCACCCGATCGGGTCTGGGGACATGCTTCCTCGCCCGATTCGATCGGGCAATCATCGCCCGATCGGGTCCGCAACTTTTATACCCGATCATAAATACTTCGCCCGATCGGGCTATTTCTGCCCGATCAATGCACGGAAAACTCCTTTTGACTCCTTTGCTCTCTAATCTTCACGTTTAGGGGTCTTGGGACCTCCTAAACTATCCATAAAGCTCGCGAGCCATCCTACGTGCCTTGTAACATCTCGTAAAGCCGTGGTTGCTTCCAAATGATTCGGGAATAGGGAGAAAACTCCCTAAAACCTGCAATCCAACACTAAAACACAAAACCACAACTATATACGATAGTTAGCATAAAATAGCTCCCAAGAGCTCAAATGACGCACAAATTAGCTTGTAAATAAGGGAGAAAAGACTATATAAATACGTGATATCACTCCCCATTAAGGATGCTCTTAGGGAGACCGTTTTTTAAAACCCCCAATACTAAGATTGATGTAGGTGATGGGTCGTCGAGTGTCGAGTTTGGAGGCCGGGTTGAGTCCTTGCGATGTTGGTTCCAAGGAGTCTTTGATGTATCCCCCCCTCATGTTTTGTTGTTACTATAGAGTTGGTGTCACATACTTCTTGTGGCACTACTTAGAAGAAAAAGGCTAAAAACGAGTACTAACAAACCACCCGATTCGCCCCATGATTATAAACTATTTTCACTAACATTGGCTGGGCAAGGTGTGGTTTCCTCTGGTTTGCAGGTAGAAGAGTAGAATCAAGGAGGTGAGTCCTTCCCCGACTAATTTAGGGAGGTAAGAAGTCGAGCTCACAACTTTAAACTAAGTTAGCGCTACTCGGGATGCAACACGAGCTTCTTCTCTTTCTTTTTCTTTTTCTTTTCTTTTCTTTATTTTCCTTCCACATCTACCATCTTTTCCTTATTCCAATTCCAGAATTCCACCATTCTTTCTATTCCACCACAACAAATAGCCATACCCTATTCCTATTCCTTTTCCATTCCTCGTTCCACAAACTTTCAAAAACATTGAGCAATTGCATCCGAGATTTATCTATAAGATGCGAATTTCAAGTCTTCCCTTCCATTGGGGTTGGGTTCCAACTTATCATTGTTGGTTGGTTGAGGGAGTTGGGTTGTGAGTTGAGTTCGGGCTTTTGTTTCGTATATTTGTTGTTGGGGTTGGTTTGTCAATGCATAATGAGTGGTGGTGTTGAGGGAGTGAAGATTTTGTGAGAGTTGGTGTCGTGTTTATTACCCTTCCTTCTCTTGTTATTTTGTCATGTTCTCACATTGAGGACAATGTCTTCATTAAATGGGGGGTGATATTCATTGCTTTGGGTGTGTTTTGTGTGACGTACACATTGCTTTTTGCTTTTGAAAAAAAAATATGAAAAAAAAAAAAATTCCAAAAATACGTGAAAACCCCGCTGAGTTGGAAACTCAGACAAGAGTGGGGGCGGATAGGTTGAAAACTCAGAAGAGCAACCTATGACAGAAAGTGGCTATCTCAAGCGCGTGAGATGGTGAGTTTATAATTTGAAAAAAAATTTGTGTGAAGCTAGGATGAAAACTCGAAAGAGCTCCTAGGCAAAATGAGAGATAAAAGAAAGATATTTTGAATCTTTTGCCGGAGTTAGTGTCATAAGAAGACGGTGATATAAGGAGTGTTTCGGGTAGGATTTCATTTAGGTGTTTAAAGTAGAGGCGAATAGGTTAGAATTCACCTGTCTTTGGAGAAATAAGGAGTGATTGTCATGATTTGTGCGGATTTGGTGTGAGTTTAAGTCTTTTGAGATTGTTCGGGGCTTGAACTTACCTTTTAGATTTCATAATATTTGGTGCATAATTCTGATGTTGAGCGTGATGGAGTTTGCTACAAAAGTGATTTCAGGGGCTTGAACTTACCTTTTAGATTTCATAATATTTGGTGTATAATTCTGATGTTGAGCGTGATGGAGTTTACTACAAAAGCTCATTATCTCGCAAAGCAGCCCACAGCATAACAAGGCAAGCAGCAGCATGGATGTGCGCCTCGTGCACTCCCACGCATAGCTCGCGCACATCAACCATCGAACAGTAAAGCTGCATGACTCGCGCGCCCCACATGCGCGCCTCACGCGCCTGACGATCCCCATACGCACAGCATCAGTAATAGTGCACACCCAGCGCGCCTAGCGTGCGCACCTCGCCCCTGTAGAGGCCTCCTGCACGCGAAGGAGATTTTGTCGACTTTTGCTCTATTGACTTAGTTTTTAATTAGTTTCTTTCTTAACTTTTCATTATTCTCAATTAGTTTAGAACCCTAATTAGAGAAAGACACCTATTTTTGTTCACTTCCCCTTCTATGTTAGATTCAATTATTGAAGTTTTATTGATGAAGATTATGCACATCGTAGCCTAAATCATCTCTTGAGAAAGCTTATTTGATCTTCGGTTCATTATTGGATTTCATCACTGGTTTGCCCATGTCCAGCTAAAAGTGTCATTGTTTTGTGGTAGTTGATAGATTGAGCATATATGCTCATTTCATGGCTATGGCACACCCTTTTACTGCTATCCAAGTAGCTCAATCCTACTTAAATCATGTATTCAAGGTACGTGGCCAAAGAGCATTGTAAGTGACAGAACTTGGTGTTCCTAAGCACTGAGTTCAACATGTCAACAAGATATCACCCGGAGATTGACCGATTGAGGTGGTTAACAGGTGGTTGGAAACCTATCTAAGGTGTATGTGTGGAGAAAACCCAAGGAGTGGAGCTTGTGGCTACCATTAGTTGAGTGGTGGTATAATACTCACTTTCATTCATCCATACAACTAACACCCTATGAGGTGGTTTATAATCAGCCTCCTCCTTTACATCTCCCTTACTTAGCTGGTGAAGTAGTGAATGAGATGGTGGATAAAAGTCTATTCAAGCGAGAAGAAATGACTAGCACCTTGAAGTTTTATTTGACAAGAGCAGTGTGATAAACACATAACAAACAAGGAGTTTGAAGTAGGAGATTGGGTTTGGCTCAAACTGTAAGGTTACAGACGACAATTGGGTTTGGCTCAAACTGCAAGGTTACAGACGGCAATCAGTGCAAAAGATGCAATTAGAAGTTGGCTTATAAACATTTTGGGCCATGTCAAGTGTTTGCTAAGATTGGAAAAGTTGCATACAAGCTGACACTACCCGGTGAAGAACAAATTCACAATGTGTTTCATGTCTCTCAACTAAAGAAATTTTATGGCACTCTACCTATAGCTATACATATTCCAAATTGGCTTCAAGGAAAAAATGTAGCTACAAGGATTATTCCTAAAGCTGTCCTCGGTAAAAGAGTGGTGAAACATCAAAATAGAGCTCTTACTCAATACCTACTTGAATGGGAAGGCTTTGATGAAAGTGAAGCTTCACGGGAAAATGCAGAAGTCAAATGTCCTGCATTTGTTGTAACTGGACATTAGGTCAAGTCTTGTGACGGGGAAGGTATGTTAAGGGAATAACAATCTTGGTTTTTTGCCTGCAAAATCAGTTGTTTTGTTTTGTTTTGCTTTACATTATGTTTTTCTTTCCTAAAGTTTGTTACGGTTTTTAGTCTGTTAGACAAGACAAGTTGTTGAGCTTGAGCTATAAAAAGATGAGTAGAAGATTGTAAGGGCTTCTGAATTTAATAAAATCACTTTTTTTCTCTTTTAACTAAATCTCTTTTCTTCTCTTCTCTCTATCTTCCTCTCTCTATTTCTTGTTCTCTTTTCTGTAATTCTGTCAAGAAGGTTCACATATAATCTGCATGAAATTTGAGCTTGCAACAGGGAAACAAAATCAGGATAGATCCAAGATTACCCAACTAGAGAGAACCCGCTGTCAAGTGGCTTAATCCATCTGCATATCAGCACACCATTGATCAAAATGCAAGGCATAAAAAATTTCTTTTGAAGTACTCCAAGGACATGGTAATGGAGTGAATTTTACTCTTAGACAAAGTATGTGAAAACAATGAAATGTTTGGCAAATGGCTTTTTCATTGGCTTTTGCCTTTTGGCTTTTATTTCTGATCAACAGCCAAAAAAAGTGTTTGGTGATTGACTTCTGCAGTGGTTTTTGCTTCCATTGTGTATTAAACAACCATTGATAATAGCCACTTTTACCAAATGTTTTTTTAACGACCAATTATTATACAACCAGTCAAACAAGCTACTAAAACCAACCGGTCAAACCAGCTAGCATATAAAGTCACCTGCTAACAGCCACCAGCCAATTGCCAAATACCCTCAATATCCAGACCAATTTTGCATCATCTTTCAAAGATTTATAGGGTCATTCGTCAGTAGGTCACATCCTTCATTCAATCTAGATCTAAAAAGAAGATCTTCCCACAGACATGGCGTTTCACATGCTTAAATGTAATCTTGGCATGAACTGTGAGCAACAAAACAGCAACCCAACCTTTAGCTACAGGATTACTAAGATATACAAAGCTTCCTCAGAGTTATAGAAGTCCTCCTTTTCTGGTCTAATTCCTGCCCTTGCCAAACCTGGAATCCTGGTTTTCGATTTATCTCATGTCTCCAATGGTAGCGAGCATCTCCCCACATGATAACTAGAGATCCTGGGGTCAGATATACAGGAATTTTCTTTTCTGGTGGAACTTCATATTCTTCATGTGTTCCCACTGGTGAAAAGTGCATGACACAGGTTGAGTCCAATGAAACTATAGCAATCCCATCGTCAAACCGCATCAGATCAACATGCGCACAAATACCCTGTGAGATTCTCAAATTTAAAGATTCGTACACCCAACAGAATAAGGTTTCACAAAGTAAAAAGCCAAAAAGTCCATCCCACCTCACCAGGCTGGTATACATTTACAATAAGTTGATCGAAGAACGGGTCCCTAGATAGCAAATGCGGAGGCAATACACAGGCCTCCTTATCAAGATACAGCATTCCAGTATTTGTTTGCTTTTCACCAAAACAAACAATCTTGTGTATTTGATCAGAAAGCTCAAGCGCCCAAATAGGAAGGTCCCCGAATCTCATAGCCTGCACTGAGAAAATTAAGTAACTTCTTCCAAAAAGTATTGGAGCAAAGAAGATCAGAGCACATCAGACAGTTTGCACAGACATCAAGTGAATATTTTCTCTTTACCTCTCCCTTTCTTTTCCACTTTCGCCCTTCCACTCCTTTTGAGATTCAAGAGACTCATTTGAAAAAAGAATAAGTGATTTGTAAATCTGTGAATAGACAGTTGATTTAACATTGTAGACCCATATAATTTACAATTTACTCCATATTCATTCAGTGTAATTAGGCAAGGGTCTGCTAAATGTAACAAGAAACTTCAAAATGAAGATTGCATCCATTCCTAATTGTTATCCAAAATTCCATATCATTTTAAGAGTACAAGCTATTTTAACCAAAACAATCAAATGAGGAATAAAACAATAGCTCAAGAAACCTATTCACTTGAGTAGACTAAATCAACGTACAGAAGCTATACTCATACCCAGACAACAAACAATCACGAACATTTTTCTTTCGACACTACCACCACTTAATATATACCTAAACAGATGGTGGTTGGGGGGGGAGGGAGATAGGAGCGACGGCAGACAGGAAAAAGGGTCGAGACAAAGAGCTGCTTTTGAAGTACCAGCATCCTTCTATACCAGCTTCAAGAAGAAAAAAAAACTCCCATATATTACTTGTTTCTAAAGAGCAATACTTTATCAAGTGTCTACGTAAGTGGCAAACCCCATGATCACAAATAGCATCAGCATTAGAGAAAAATATTACAGCAATATAGATCTTTTACACAACGCACATCAGACTTTGAGACATACCTGGTTGTGAGAAGCTTCTGTGAACCACCCTTCTGCAAAGGAATTTGTGGATGAGCAAAATTGAAGTGGAGAGCTATATACTAACTCGACTGACCAACATTCACTATGTTTGGAAGAAGAAAAGGTAAAGTTAACAGACTCATGGCACTATCCAATTCATAGAGTCATTATATAGCTAAGCTTAAACCATGACCCCAACTATACTCTTCTTCACATTTTGACCTTCTGCATGAGATAGTCACTGCAACAATCATGGGAATAGGTTATTATACTACTTCCAGATAAACACCCCGTACAAATGAGGACACTAATGCCAGACAGTCGGACATGATAAACATTAGAAGTTGGCAAGGACAACAACAGGACCAAAGGAAACTGCACGGTTATCAGACAATTTTGGTTTGGAGGGAACTCTTTTCCAGATATTGGTTAAAGAGTGCTAAGGATTAACAAAAACGATGTGCTTCTTCCGTTGCAAAACTGAATGGAATTGGCTTTAAAAAAAAAAAACTTGCTTGCATTGTCGTTAGAATCGAGATCCTAGTGTAGAACCGTGCACGATTCTAATTATGATCCTATACAATTCTATAATTTTCTTTCAACTAGAGAAAACTCTAAAAATTTATTTTTGATTTAATCATACCAACAAAGCTAATAATAACATCGTTGCTG
Source organism: Patellifolia procumbens (assembly GCA_947645195.1). Taxonomy (NCBI): domain Eukaryota; kingdom Viridiplantae; phylum Streptophyta; class Magnoliopsida; order Caryophyllales; family Amaranthaceae; genus Patellifolia; species Patellifolia procumbens. The sequence goes on from CANSGD010001354.1 coordinate 95,525, forward strand.
ATAACATGGGTAACAAAGGGCATGGGAGTCTCATAACGTATCTTTTTGTTTTCTATGGTTGATGTTAAATCTTTCTTCCTCGTCTATAAGGACATCCTAGACTGGCCTCCGGATTAGCGGTCATGCCTAGTTTGTAATTTATGATCATCATTATTTGCTATCATTTTGTCATTAGTTATCGGCATTCACATTCATCTCATTTGCTCACATGACAATCCACGCCCTCTCCTCCTTCCTACATGGATCAAAAGGAAATTTCATTTACGATAATTTATCAGCACTCCTTACATTATTTTGGAGACGTAAGAAACCTCCTTCAAATCAAAGGGATACAAAAACGACAGCCGTAAATAACACAAACAATTCAAATTTAGAACTAATCAATGCATTCTAAGTTTGGCAAAACTCAAAATTCAACAAGCAATTCAAACACTGACAATTAATTTAATAACATTTTAGATTAGGACCCTAGGTGTATAAATATCATACCATTTTGAATGGAAGACAGAAGAGAGGATTGTTGTTGAGGACAAAGGAAATCCCTGCACAACCACAAGCCGGTGATTGATGCGATGCGTTCCCAGCAAGGATTAGAGCTTGACATTGATTCTGATGGAAGAAGAAGACCGCGTTCGTAAACAGTAGATGGAAGATTATGCAACGGTGAAAACACTCCACGACCTTCTTCAGTGTCGCTGTCTGACGATGACGAACCGCCAAACACGTCTTCAAGCAGCTTCCGCTGCATTTCTACTCCCATGTCATACATTGTTCCTGCTTTCCTGCACTCGTCTTCATTTCTCCGCTGTTTTAAACACCACTTCGGTTCACCCTATTTTTGTACTCCGAGAAACCGAATCAACTACTGAAGTGGTAAATATTAATACGATATGGTAATCCGATATAATATTAATGGGTTGAGTCATGACTTTCGACTCATTTAAGTAATAGTTTGACTCGACACAACAAATTTATTAAACGGGTCAGATTAGGGCCAAAACCTTTGACACGAAAAACGACAAAACATCCATTTTATCTACATGAATTGCAACATTTTTAAAATTTTCTGTTATTCTTTTGATATTCATTCTTTTGTTTTTGAATTTAGTTTATTTGGTATTACTTTCATGCACTATTTTATGTTAATTTAACTAACACATGAACTTATAAGTTCCAAAAATAAAATATGGATTGAAAACATCAGATATATATGAAGAAAAACAAAACCAGGACATCTCGAACTCGACATATTTGATTATCAGGTTGGGTTAGGGTCAAAGATATTTACACGTTTAAGTAAACAAGTTGGATTGGGGTTAGAGGAAGACAACCGCCAACTTGTGAGCCCGACACGAACTTGACACGACATGACTCGTTTACCACCTCTACTTGGTTGTAATAGACTCCTCCAATGTGTTACATTCCCCTCCTCCTCCAGTAACAAAATCTCTTGTTGGTAATGGTTACCATACCATTTACATTACATGACTTGAACCAAACACATAATAAAGTTAACCTATATTGTGACTATCCCCCTCCTTTATTTGTTTTCATTCCCTTTCGATTTTTAAGATCGAACCAAATAACCCCTAAGGCCCTAAGGGTGTGCAAAAAGTACTAAGCGAAAAATCCGACTAATCGCAATTTCGGATATTCAGATTTTAAACCGGATTATTCGATCAGATATAGGTAGCTTATTTTGCGGAGTCGCATCATCCGAAAAGCTAGATGACATGTTTTGGATAAAAGCCCAAGTAGGAACTGATTTCTAAAAGGGTGCTTTAAATGCAGTCATAAATTCTCCTACAATCCTACTAACGCCCTAAATACAAATGACTTTCCTACAATACCCTATCCCTTTTCCTTTGACTCCCCCATTTCCTCTGTCTCTTATCCTTTTCTCACTTTAACTAGCCCCCTTCCTCCACCGCAGACGACGCCGGATAATCACTCTAACTGGAAGGGTGACCAACCAAAATTTGCTTGGCTAGAAATGTTTAATTAGCGTGGTTCCATCGGATCTTAATTGGCTGAATAGATTCATAACCGACGGAGATAATTTCCAATGTTTCGCCGGAAGATTAGGGCTAAACAGTCATGACAAACGTCCAACTATATGGTCGGTCATTTGTGGTAGATGGTCGGCCATATAGTTGGCCCTACGGCACAGATGGTCGATCACATGGTGGTCGTCCGTCATAGATATCTGACCATACGATTGGTTGGCTGTCATGGCTAGCCACCTATGAAAGGCGACTGACCAAATGGTTGGCATTCTGTCACAAACACCTGGCTCATGTGGCTAGTTTTTTTATTTTGGTGTACGTTGCGGTGGACGTGATGGTGCTAAGGAGGCGATCGAAAATATTGGATGGTGGTGGTGGTGGTGCTAGAGAGGTGCTGGTGATGGTGACGACTTTAATGGTAGTGTTGGTGATGGTGACTTGGATTGTGGTGGTGGACTGGCAGTATCGACTTGGGTGGTGGTTGTGGTTTGATTTGGGTGGAGGTGGTGCTGATATGACTTGGGCAGTGGAGGTGTTGGTAACTTGGGTAAAGGTGGTGGTGGTGATCATATGAAAGAAAAGGGATGAAAGATTAAACTAGCATCTTTTGCTCTACCTTCGAGTCTAAAGAATGAAAGAAATTACTTGAGAGTTGAAAACCTCATGTGATGAAAGTGCGTTTTTTAGTATCTTTCCATGTAAGACAAGCTCTCAAAGATTTCATTGCCTTCTTCACATTTTCTCCTTTTTCCATGTAAGACAAGCTCTCAAGGATTTCATTGCCTTCTTCACATTTTCTCCTTTCACCTTTAGGAAACTGTTATCTAAGTTGTGTTGCTGAATTTTTTCTGTATTCCTTTCAACGAAAAAATCAAAATAAGTGACAATATCATCTAAATGACTATTGTATAATTTTGAAAGGTTGGTACTCCTAATAAAATGACCATCAGCCCTAGGCATGAGCTTATTCTTCCTCTTGCTTGGAAACCTCTCCTTTCTCAAATGGATCCATACAAGATCGCCACTTTTGAACTTTGGTTGCCTTCTATGCTTGTTTGCTCTCTCCTTGTGTTGAGTGTTCATCTTCTCTATTCTTGCCTTGACTTGCTCACATGTTTTCTTGAAGGTTTCGAATCTCTTCTTTGCATCAACATGAATTTCAGATTTGGTTAGCACAATAAAATCAATAGGAAGAAAAGGATTGATACCATAGACCACCTCAAATGGAGATTGAGAGGTAGTGGTTGAATGAGCTCGATTGTAAGCAAATTCAGCATGTGCTAGCTTCATATCCCAATCCTTTTGTGTCTTTCTCACCAAACCACGCAATAAAGCTCCAAGAGTTCTATTAGTTACTTCAGTTTGGCCATCAGTTTGAGGATGATGACTAGTACTGAAAAGTAACTTAGTTCCCACCATCTTCCACAAGCTCCTCTAAAAATGACTTAGGAACTTGGAATCTCAATCACTAACAATACTTATAGGGATGCCATGTAGGCGAATGATCTCCCTAAAGTACAAATCAGCAACATGTAAAGCATCATCAGTTTTATGCATAGGAACAAAATGAGCCATTTTAGAGAAACGATCTACCACCACCATGATAGCATCCTTTCCCCTTTGAGTTCTAGGCAACCCTACAATGAAATCCATACTCACACTATCCCAAGGAGCATTAGGGATTGGCAATGGAGTGTATAGGCCTTTATAAAAGGTACTCTTGGCCTTTTGACAACTAGCACACCTACTAACCACCATATGAACATCCTTCACCATGCTAGGCCAATAGAAAGTCTCACTCAATGTGTCTAGGGTGTTTTGAATGCCAAAATGACCAGCCACCCCACCACTATGGACTTCTCTCACCAGCAACTCCCTCACGCCACTTTTAGGAACACAAAGCTTGTTCCCCTTAAACAGATTTCCTTCTTGCACTACATACATGCCATTAGGGTTAGTAAAAGAACTACTAAAGTCATCATCTTTTACATACAATTCTTTCAAATGATCAAACCCTAAAATACGAGTATCGACCATGGTTAAAAGATAGGAACGCCTAGAAAGAGCATCAGCAACAACATTACTCTTTCCTTCTTTATACTTAGAAGAAAAAGTAAAAGATTGTAGGAATTCAACCCACTTGGCGTGCCTATAATTGAGCTTTTGTTGCCCATGGATGTGTTTGAGTGCCTCATGATCTGAATGAAGTATGAAAGGCTTTGGCCTTAAGTAATGAGACCAATGATCCAAAGCCCTCACAATAGCATAAAACTCACGATCATAGTTGGAGTAATTGAGCTTGGCGGCACTCAACTTCTCACTAAAGTATGCAATAGGCCTCTTCTCTTGGATCAAAACAGCACCTACTCCAATTCCACTTGCATCACACTCTACGTCGAACAATTTGTGAAAATCTGGCAAGGCAAGGATATGGGCGTTGCAAAGGAGCCTCTTCACCTCTTCAAATGATCTTTGAGCTTGAGAGTTCCAAGAAAACTCTCCCTTCTTCATCAATTCAGTGATTGGAGCCATAACTGTTGAGAAGGTTCGAATGAACCTCCTATAAAAGGAAGCAAGGCCGTGAAAACTTCTACACTCATGAGCATTGCTTGGCACCAACCATGAGGAAATAGCTTTGACTTTCTCTGGATCAACATGCACTCCATCCCTAGATACAATATAGCCAAGAAAAGCAATACTAGGTACAAGAAAGTCACACTTTTCCATCTTTCCATACATTTTTTGTTCTCTCAATTTTTCAAACAAAAGTCTTAAATGAGTTAAATGAGATTCAATACTAGTACTATACACAAGAATATCATCTAAGTAGACAACAATAAACTTGTTAAGAAAGGGACGTAGTACCTCATTCATAAGCCTCATAAAAGAACTAGGAGCATTGCAAAGACCAAAAGGCATCACCATCCACTCACATAGGCCTTATTTGGTCTTAAAAGCTGTTTTCCACTCATTTCCTTCTCTAATTCTCATTTGATGGTATCCACTCCTTAGATCTATCTTTGAAAACACCAAAGCTCCATGTAACTCATCAAGCATGTCCTCCAATCTAGGCAAAGGAAAACGATACTTGATTGTGATGTTGTTGACGGCCCTACTATCAATGCACATCCTCCATGTACCATCCTTCTTAGGGACAAGAAGGGCAGGAACGGCGCATGGACTCATGCTTTCTCTCACATAGCCTCGATCAATCAACTCTTCAATCTCTTTTGGTAGCTCCTTAGAAGCCATAGGATCACATCTATATGCTGGTTTGTTAGGCAAAGGTGCGCCTTGCACTAGATCAATAGCATGTTCAATCCCTCTCAAAGGTGGTAACCATTGAGGCAACTCTTTGGGAAAGACATCCCCAAACTCCTCTAACAAAGCTGCAAGGTTAGGATCCTTCATAGAAACATCATTAGTTAAAGTACATTTAACAAATAAAGCATAACCATGACCTTCTATTTCAACCGCTTTTTCGAACTCTTTGGGTGAAAGGAACAAACTTTGCTTGCTTTCATCCTTCTTCTTTGGCGCAATAGTGTTAGGAGACAAGGGCATAAGTCGAATCCTTTTGGATCCCATCAAAACAGAATACACATTGGTCTCCCCCTCATGAATAACCTTTCGATCAAATTGCCAAGGTCTACCAAGAAGAACATGACAAGCACTCATAGGAAGAACATCACCCCACAACTCATCTTTGTAGCTACCAATCGAAAAAGAAACAAGGCTTGTTTCTTAACAGTCAAACCAGTCTTATCATCCAACCAACTCAATTTGTAAGGGCAAGGTTGATCTCTAACCAACAGATTCAACTTAGTGACCACATTAGACGCCACTACATTAGTGCAAGATCCACTATCAATAATCACATTGCAAGAGAAATCACCAACTCTACATCTAGTATGAAAAATATTTTCTCTTTGCTCATGATTAGGTGAGTGATTAACATGTAGTGTCCTCCTAATAACTCCAATCATCCTAGAGTCATCTTCATCATAGGCATCTTCATCCTCAATCTCATCACTCTCATGGTCACTCTCCACCACATAATCATACAACCTCTCTTCCTCCTCCAAAGTCATGTATTATCTCATGGTTAGGGGTTTTCTAGTAGGACAATTCGAAGCAATATGACCCCTCCCTTGACACTTAAAACACTTCCTACTATCATCAAACTTCTCTCTAGAAACTACCAATTTAGGGCTGATAGGTTTTAGTCGTGTCACCTAATCAAAAATAAACCTACGGACCTCTAACTAGGTAGTCAGTGGAAGCAGGGTCGAATCCACAGGGAGACAGAGTTTCTAAATCAATATTCAACCAATTCAGCTACTCCAGATGAAATCAGGAAGGAATTAATTAAACTAAAGAATAGACTACGGAAGACTGAATAAATCGAGGATTAAACTATGGAATAAAAGTCTAGGGTATTAGGTCGGTCCACCATGCTTATACCAATCAAATAGGGTCAACTACTATTAAAACCTAAGTCAAGAGTCGGGGGATTAGAGCCCATGTTGAGCTATCGTTAAGACTCAACGCTCATAGTTCAACATACGCCGCATGTTCACTAACGTAATCAGAACTACTGATGTGTCCTAGGCCTCTAGTCGTAAGACGGATCTGTGCAAACAACTATTAACCACAAGCAATCAATGAAATTGTACACTGACATTAATTACTCAATAAGAACAAACCACATCACAATCACCCTAATCAAGCCCTAGAAATTGATAGAAATCTAAATCACAATCATGGTATAAACATGGCTTTCGTATCTAACACCCTAGAAAGAGAACTACTCACTCATAATTGAATTGACAACAATAAGACTAATATGAAACCCTAACAATTGCATCATGAATAATTGAATAAATAAACTAAGCAATCAAAGTAATTAAAGAGATAAAGAGTAGAGTAGAGTACCAATTGACGGAAAGCAGGAACTTTTATTGAAATCGAATTAGGTTTGATCACCTCTAAATTAATCTAAAGTGTTTGAATTAAACTAATGACAATGAAGAATAAAACTAGTCTAAAACCTCATGAAAGATGAATAAAAGATGATTTCCCTCAATAATGAGGAAAAAGGTATTTATAATCCCCCCAAAGTCTAACTAAATGCGGAAATAAAAGTGAAAAAATCGCGTATGCGGGCACGGGACCCGATCGGGCATAGGTCCACCCGATCGGGTCCACACTCAAAAAATTCCAAAACTTCCTTTTTGACTCAGCGTAGCAGCAGCAGGTAAAGGTGAGAAAATGGGATACACCCGATCCAGTGCCCGATCGGGTCACAGATCGGGTCCGTAGAATTTGCCCAGCCTTGCATCTTCTTGGCGCACAGTGGAGCAGCAGCAATGATTAGTGGGCCCTCTTGTCCCCTTGTTACCCTGCAACGTCAACATCATCAATCATTGGCCCAGCTTTGTCTTATAGCGCAGCATCAAATTGCTTGCTGGCCCAGCTTGTTATTAATAGCAGTAGCGAGTAGCAATGAGCTTTTGGGCTGTCCACCCGATGGCGTCGGGTGCATGGTGCACGATCGGGTGGGCCTCAAACCAAGCCCAGCTCTTTTCCCTTCAGCGTACTAGCGAAGCAGCAGCAACATATATGTAGAGGACCCGATCGGGTGGGGCAGTGGGTGCCCGATCGGGTCTGGGGACATGCTTCCTCGCCCGATCGGGTCGGGCAACGCTTGCCCGATCGGGTCCGCAACTTCTATACCCGATCATAATTCCTTCGCCCGATCGGGCCATTTTTGCCCGATCAGAGTACGGAAATCTTCTTTTTGACTCTTTGGCTCTCTAAACTTCACGTTTAGGGGTCTTAGGACCTCCTAAACTACCCATAAAGCTCGTAAGCCATCCTACGTGCCTCGTAACATCTCGTAAAGCCGTGGTTGCTTCCAAATGGCTCGGGAATAAGGAGAAAACTCCCTAAAACCTGCAATTCAACACTAAAACACAAAGCCACAACTATATACGATAGTTAGCACAAAATAACTCCCAAGAGCTCCAATGACGCACAAATTAGCTTGTAAATAAGGGAGAAAAATCTATATAAATACGTGATATCAAGGGCGCTCCCCCTTTTTTCCCCCTTAGAAGGAAATTCTTTCTTTTCAAAGGTTTTAGAAGAAGAAGGATAATAGGTGTTTGGGCCCCTTCCAGTCATGGCCCACCTAACCGGTGAAATGACTAAAATACCCATGGAGGGAAAAATTACCATTTTACCCCTAAGGACCCCACAGGCTGGGAAGTAAAGGCCTTCAGTCAGGCCCACTGACTAAAAGGTTTTCATGACATCACCATCTTCACCAGATGACGTCACTTCAAGTACTACCTATAAATAGTACTTTCATCTGATCATTCAGGTACGTTTACTAGTACTATTCTCTCTGATTTCTGAGATCAGATCTGACTTAAGCATCGGAGAGCCGATTACGGGAACATCCCCAGGGTAGTTCACGGTGCTCGGTTTTGCAGGTGCTCGGATTCGAAGACCTTGGACTCATTTGGTTACTACCCTAGCTGGAGATTGGACTTCCCCGAATTACAAATTCACTGTGTTTCTTGTGACCCGAAACAGTTGGCGCCGTCTTTGGGGACTAACAAAACAGCTACATTTTCGAACACCATGACACGAGGACAAGGTAACCGCGGTACTGCTGCTCGAAGAACTGCCTCTGAGAACGCTCAGACTACTCTGCTGAACCAAGGAGGAGCTATCGTGGAGGACGAGACCGACGTCCCAGAAACCGGAAGCCAGGCTGACATGGCTCTCGAAGCACCACCACCAGCAGTGACTTACTCTGATCTTCGACAACTCGAGCTCCGAATGGAAAGACATATGACTACTGTCATGCAAGCTCGTTTCAGTAATGAAGACTCAACAGACTACTCCCCCTGACCGAGGGACAGTCCTGGATCAACCACAGGCTCACCGAAGGGCAGCTCAGCCAAAACGTGCCCTAACCGAGCATGTTGTTGGTGGCCCTTCGAGAAAGATACCTGCTACTTCGAAAGGAAAATCTATAATGTCACCAAGCCAAGATGATGCTCGGTATATCATACAACAGAAACAGAAGAGGGGTAAGAACTTCGACGCCCGGGAGATCATCGAAAAGATAAGAGAACAATCCCAGGGAGGGAATTCGAAGCATACAGTGGCCACAAGAACTACAGCGCAATCCCATCCCGTGACTAGCCGTCACACTCTGAGGATAGTGAACCCACAACAGATTGAAGAGCCCGAGGAGGTAGCTGAATCAGGCTTTCGAATAGGTTCAGCAGTGCCACACAAATCACCATTCAGTCAGCACATCATGGAGACCCCTAACCCGGGCAAAGTTAAGATTCCTTTGATAGAGCACTACTCAGGGATTACGGATCCTGCTGACCATCTGGCAGCATACAAAGCTCAAATGAGCGTGCAGACGTTCTGTGAGGCGACGTGGTGCAGGTATTTCCCTACCACCCTCAAAGGCTTGGCTCTCAATTGGTTCACAAGCTTACCGAATGGCATCATAACCAGCTTCACAGCTCTCGAAGCTCTCTTCTCTCAGCACTTCATAGCAGCAAAATGTTACAAAAAGACTAGTGTTCACCTGATGTCCGTTTCCCAGCAGAAAGGGGAAAGTCTGAGCTGCTACATCAAGCGATTCAACGAGGAGTCTCTTATGGTCTCCGACCTCCAGGATGGAGTTGTTGTTACGGCCTTGATGAACGGCCTTCATCCTGGACGCTTCAAATTCGAACTTGCCATGAGAGAGACTCTCACTTTGGCTGATGCCATGAGACAGGCCCAGAAGTATATCCAAGTGTCAGACATCTGTAAAAATGTACATGATGAAGGGGGCAACAAAAGGAGAAATGAGCCGTCGAATCAGAAAGACTTAGCAGATAGACTAAAGAGGCATCGACCATCCGATGGAGGTCATGACCCTCGTTTCAATATTAACCGCCGCGAAATATACTTGGACATAAAAGAGAAATCTGTCTTGCCTCGACCTAACCCAATCAAAACGTCGAGTTATCGCAGAGACAAAAAACTGTGGTGTGAGTACCATAAAGACTGTGGTCACACGACCAAGGACTGTAGGGAACTGAAGAAAGCCCTCGACAAGTTGGCTGATGAAGGAAAATTGAACAGGTATCTTAAGGAACCTCAGGGTGATTAAAGAAGCAATAAGGGAAAAGAGAAACAATCTAGAAGCGATGAAACCGAAGGCTATGTAGGCGTCATAGCTGGGGGCTTTGCTTCCAGAGGCCTAACCGGAAACACAAGGAAGAATCACCTATACCATCTGAAGGATGGTGAGAGAATGAAAAGGCCGGACACTCCCACCATGGTGTTCGGAGAAAGTTCGAAGGAGATACAAACCCCACATGATGACCCCCTGGTCATCGAACTGAAAGTTGCCAACCATAGGGTTGGTCGAGTGCTGATTGACAGTGGGAGCTCGGCAGACATCATTACCTGGGAATGTCTGCAAAAGCTCAAATATGAAAAGAAGGACGTCAAGGCCATTGACCAACCTTTGGTCGAATTCGGAGGGCAATCCGTTCACCCCCTTGGAGTCATCAATTTGCCTAGCCGGTTTGGTGACAAGGGAAAAGGACGATGTCTTCCAATTAACTTTCTTGTCGTGGACATCGACCTCCCATATAACATCATCATAGGGAGGCCCACGTTAAATAGAATAAAAGTTGCAATCTCGGCCTACCAGCTCCTGTTACAGTTCGAAGCAGATGATGGGACGGTCAGAAGGTTGCATGGGGACCAAAAGTCCGCCCGAGAATGTTATGTCAACAGCTTGAGAAGGGGCAAACCAGTCGAAGCAAGCCCAGGAAAAAGGAAAAGAGAAGAAGAAACTGACAAGATATCACCCCACCGTTGGGTTTGTTCTATAACGAGAACCCAATCAACTACAATCGACCTCAGCCGGTCGATGAAGATGAAGAAATACAACTCGGACCTGATCCTAACCGGACAGTTCGAATTGGCAAGGACCTTAACCAGGTCGTTCGAAAAGAAATTGTTGACCTCCTCCAAGAGTACCAAGAGGTGTTCGCATTTTCAGCTGATGAGATGCCAGGAATAGACCCTTCGGTCAGCAAACATCAGCTGAACATCAAGTCAGAATTCAAGCCAATCAAACAGAAGTTAAGACATCAAGGTGCTGAAAGGAACAAGGTCGCCGTTGAAGAGGTGAAAAAGTTGCTAAGTGCCGGAATGATAAAAGAATGTAAATACACAGAATGGTTGTCGAACGTAGTACTAGTTCGAAAGCCCAATGGTTCATGGCGCATGTGCGTCGATTTCACCGACCTTAACAAGGCGTGTCCTAAAGACGATTTCCCCCTCCCAAAGATCGACAAGCTGGTCGACTCCACAGCAGGACATGCACTCTTTAGCTTCATGGACGCGAATGCTGGTTACCACCAAATTCCCCTCGCCGAGGAAGACCAGGTGCATACCGCATTCATTACGAATTCCGGGATCTATTGTTTTGTGGTCATGCCGTTCGGACTGAAGAACACAGGGGCTACATATCAGAGGCTCGTAAATAAGATGTTCGAAAAGCAATTAGGGCGTAATGTTGAAGTCTATGTTGACGACATGATAGTCAAGAGCAAGCTAATCGAGAACCATGTCCAAGATCTGCGGGAAACTTTGTCTACTTTACGATCTTACAACATTAAATTGAACCCTAAGAAGTGCGTCTTTGGCGTTCGAGGAGGGAAATGCCTAGGGTTCTTAGTAGATGAGAGGGGCATCGAAGCTAACCCTGACAAGATAGAAGCCCTCATCAACATGAAGACCCCTCGAACTGTGAAGGAGGTCCAAAGGCTAACAGGGTGTATGGCTGCCCTAGGAAGATTTCTATCAAGATCAGCTGACAAGAGCTTACACTTCTTTAATACATTGAAGAAACCGTGCTTCGAATGGGACTGTGAAGCAGAAAAATCCTTTCAACAGTTGAAGACCCACTTAGCCTCATTACCGAAGCTTGTCTCACCCTTGTCGGGAGAGACATTGTTCGTTTATCTAGCGGTATCTGAAACCGCTCTAAGTGCTGTGCTCGTTGCTGAAAGAGAAAAACTACAACACCCAGTATATTTTGTCAGTCATGCCTTTCGAGGGGCTGAGAGTAGATACCCCCCGTTGGAGAAAATGATATATGGCCTGGTGATGGCCAGTCGAAAGTTGAAGCCTTATTTTCAAGCTCATCCAATCAAAGTACTCACTAGTCAGCCACTAAGGAAGCTCATCGAAAGTAGAAATGGCTCTAGTCGAGTTTTCGAATGGGCTAATCAATTGTCGGACTATGGTTTGGAGTTTGAACCAAGAAGAGCAATTAAAGCACAAGCCTTAGCTGATTTCATCGCTGAGTGTCCGGCCGAAGTCGAGGCTGCCACCCTAGCCGGGACATGGCAACTCTATGTTGATGGCTCTTCGTCCAAAGCAGGTTGCGGAGCCGGACTACTGATCATAGACCCTCTCGACAATAAAATGGAATATGCAATAAAATTTTACTTTGCTGCCTCAAATAACGAAGCCGAGTATGAAGCCCTTTTGTTGGGATTAAAACTATGTCTCTCGAATGGGGCTAAGGAAATAACGGTCAAGACAGATTCACAGTTGGTCGTGGGTCACGTCACAGGAGAATTCGAGGCAAAGGAAGACAGTATGAGGATGTACCTAGGTAAGGTAAAAGAACGACAACAAAAATTACCAAGTTCTCGATACAACACATCCCACGATCCGAAAACCAGCAGGCAAATGCTTTATCTCGTATGGCCAGCTCAGCATCTGGGTTGGAGCCTCGAACCATTTCTTGGGAGGTGTTGTATAAACCAAGTATCAACAGCCAACTTCTCATTTGCAGCATAGACCGCTCGAACAATTGGATGCAAAGTATCCGCCTGTAGTTCGAAGAAGGAAAGCTACCAGAAGATGAAAAAGAAGTAGAAAGGGTGCGACGTCGTGCGAGCTGGTTTTTGCTGCACGACCACCTGCTATACAAAAAGTCCTTCACACATCCGCTTTTAAGATGTGTGACGCTCGAAGAGGGCCAGCGGATACTTCGAGAGATACATGAAGGCACCTGTGGGAGTCATCAGGGGGCTCGAACTATAGCTGGTAAAGCTCTTCGAGCAGGATACTATTGGCCAACAGTAATGAAGGATGCCAAGGACATGGTCAAAAAATGCCACAACTGTCAAGTGTATGCTCATGTACATCGACAGTCAGCTTCTCGCGAATCAAAAAGAAAAGTCAGAGCGAGAATCACCTTAGGGCTAGGCCACCTGCCTGATTATCTATTGTCTCAGCAGGCCTTAACTCTTCTCACTACAATGCAAGTTGTGCTTCCATTCGACCAGGTGGGGATGGACATCCTCGGGCCTTTCCCAGTCGCTTCGGGTGGAAGAAAGTTCTTGTTGGTAGCTGTCGACTACTTCACCAAGTGGATCGAGGCTGAACCCTTGGCCACCATCACAGATAACAAAGTGCAAGACTTCATCTGGAAAAACATCATCACTCGTTTTGGCATTCCCCGAGCACTCATATCAGACAACGGTCGACAATTCAATAGTGGTCCTACCAAAGCTTACTTCGCTCGATTTGACATACAAACGAAATTTTCTGCTGTCAGTCGACCGCAAACCAACGGGCAGGCAGAGGCAGCCAACAAAGTCGTCCTCCAAGGGTTAAAGAAGATGTTAGATGGAGCGAAAGGGTCATGGGTTGAAGACCTACCAGGAATACTATGGTCAGCTCGAACCACAGTAAAAGAGGTCACTGGACATACACCTTTTAACTTGGTTTATGGAAGTGAAGCCGTGCTGCCAGTCGAAGTAGATATCCCCTCACCGAGGATAATATTCTTTGACTACGGGCAAAACGAAGAAGAAAAAAGCGTCAATCTCGACCTCCTACCAGAAACAAGAGGAAATGCACTACTCAAATCAATAGCTCAGAAGGCAAGAATGACCAGGCTGTACAATCGAGGGGTCAAGGAAAGGAAGTTCGAGGTAGGAGACCTGGTCCTTCGGAAGATTGAAGCAACAGGAAAGAAGATGGACCTTGGTAAGCTGAGTTCAAATTAGGAAGGACCATATCGAGTAACAGAGGTCGTTCGTCCTGGGACATACAGACTCGAGAATATGGATGGTGATCCTTTATTTCGTCCCTAGAATATCGACAACTTGAGAAAGTTCTACGTTTGAAGCCAACCACAACAACTCAAGGGGCTAATATGAAAGCACGATAGATAGTTCTTGTACTACTTCGACCTCAGCGGTCCTGTTAAGTTGTTATGATAAGCATTTGTAATGATCTTGAACTTGTAGGCCTTGCCGGTCCAAACAGACTTGTTAAGATTATGAATGAAATATGACCTCACCGGTCTTTCGAATTTTTCATCTATTTAAGTTATTTCATGTTCGAAGTTTTTACCGCCTAACAGGTCTCAAATTTAATTATGTAATACAACTCCTCTAAGGAGGGCCTTCAATTCTCTATGAACCCTTCTAGGAGGGTGTTCGAAAATGTCATACAAAAAAAACAGGAGACCTAGCAGGTCGAAATAAAAGCAAAAAGTATGAGACGAGAAAAAAATACTTTTCATTCCAAAGTAAAGATTACAAAGAGCTAAGTAACTGAGTTACAAAAAGTTTAGTACATAGCGCTAAGTTACAGAGTCAAGGGGCCTCTATGTCGATATCTTCCTCCTCAGACGAGGACTCAGATGAAGAGCTCGCACCATCAGCTTCATCCACCTCAGGCTCATCCTCTACAGCTTCAGAAGCAGCCTCAGTGGTTTGAACTTTGCTTTCCTCGGCAGGAGAGAGGTCAGCAGGGGCTTCATCTTCAACGGCCTCAGCAACCTCCTCAGGAACAAAAGAGGAAGCTTCACCAGCTCCTCCTGCTCATACTCAGTATATTTGGCCAAAACTTGTTGGAAATCAAGTCCCGGAGCCAAATCTTTCAAAGTTTGCTTGAAAAAACCCTGAATTTCGTCTTGAGCATATTGAAAGCCCTCGACCATTTTCTCATCAGCGAAGTTCTTACCTTCCTGCGACCGCTTCCAGCGGCGGATGTACTTGTCCCTCTTCTGCATTAAGTCCTTGACGGACTTATCGTATTGCTGCTGCAAGACATCCCGCTGAGCTTGAACCCGTTGAAGCAGCTCCTTGTGGCCCCTAAGCTGTCCCTTGAGATCAGCAACCTCTCTCCGCGAGGCATCGAGCTTTTTCTCAGCAGATTTAAGCTGGTTGGATAGCTCATCTCTGCTGGTCATCAGACTCGTCCTCTCGAGGTTGTCGGCATTCAACCTCTTGGCTGCATTAAGTTCAGCCTCAAGGGAGCAGACCCTTCGAGAGGCCTCCAACAGCTCATGTTTGCACTTATCAAGCTCCTCAGCCAGTTTGCCCGAATCTCGACCTTCCTTTTCAGTAAGGCAGGCCATTCGAACAGACATCTGCAACAACAAACAAAAGGTAAGTTACAGAAAGAGGATATGGACAATAAGAAAAAACAAAAAAGGATCACCTGTAACCAGCACTCATTGAGCGCCTCTATCTCCTTCGCTGGACTCAGCTTCGAGATATCCTCGTTATCCCCAGGCACCAACAACGCCTCTCGAACTCGTTGGTAACGAGCCCGAAGAGCCTTTCGGCTGGCGTTCTCGATGCTTACGGCGCCAGACTGACCGTCGACGTCGTCTAGCCAAGAAGTTTTAGTCTTCTTGACCAGGGGCTCTACATTCTCCTCAGCCAAAGGGCTCGAACCCCCACCAAGGTGAAAACTCAGATCCGGTATTAACGGATCAACAGAGGGAGAGGTGGGGGCCTTCCTTTTTAAACCCTCAGGATCCTCGACCACTAGAAGAGGGGGGTCAGGTAGAGTTGTAGGAGGAGCAGGTAAAGGCTTCGGTGTCACCGATTTCGCCTTTGGTTCATGTTTTGGATTCTGCCAAAGAGCAAATAAGTTAGAAGAAGCAGATAAAATCACAACCCAACAAGAAAGGGTGTTCGAACTTACAGCAGGAGGTTTAGGAACCTTGAGTTCCCCCGTATTCAGTTTCAACCTGGCCATGGCCGCCATCCCACTCTTAGCGGTATTCTTCTTCATCTCCTCGTCAAGGTTATTGAAAGCAAGCACTACAAAAGCAGATAAATAAATCAAAACCAAGGCTTACATCACAAACGGAAGAAAATAGGTAAGTGATAGACCCCTACGTTGGTCATATGTCGGGGACACGCCGAAAGCCGACAGAAAATGCTCGTTGGCTAAATCCTTATCGTTAGGCAGCCAGTGATCCGTCTTGTATTTAGGCTTCCCGTCGACATGGAACGACGTGGCTTGACAGTGAATGGCCACAATAGCCTCCTCGGCGTCCATTTCAGGCACATTAAGATTCATGCCAAAGTTAGGAGGACTATCGGGCAGAGTCACCGGTATATCCCACGGCTGATCCCCTCGGAAGATGAAGAGAAACTCCCCTCGAAAAAGAGCGTGGTTAGTTGGCATCTCAGTTGTGACCTTATACAATTTCTTATCCCCATGGCCATCTTTGACCATTATGAGATGCCTGGCCTGAAAAGAGTACCAACCAGGCCCATGGCTAAGCTCGGAGACATCCTGTATCCGGAACATATTGCGCCAAAGGCGCAAGGACGGTCGTACTCCAAGCATGCGACAGATACACAAAAACGCAACTATCGTCCCAACTGAGTTAGGAATAAGTTGACACAAGGCTATGTTGTAGGCATCTAAAATCTCCTTAAAAAGTGGGTGCAAGGGAAAGCGCAAACCCAGGTCGAAATATGATTTATATACACCGACGCACCCAAGAGGTGGTGATACTACCAAATCTGTCAGTTGTGGGGGATACATGACATAGGGCAGCTTTATATGGTACAAAGTCGACAAAAATGACAGCCCTTCCTGAAGATCCTTTCGCCACTTCCCCGTTGACCAGTGGCCACTTATACCCAATCTCATGTTGGGGGAAGGGTAGGGCTCGATATAGTCGGATGTCGAAGTCCCCTCATCCGTCTTCTCCATTATTTGCACTACACCAAGGGAAATAAAAGAATCTAAGTAACTCCTCTTAGTGGGAGGGAAGGCTATCGTTACTTTATTAGGATGATCTAAAAAATCCTCAGGCCCCTCGAAAACTTCCTCACACTCTTCTTCCTCAATAGGAATGGAGTCGAGCAAAATATCAGAATTTGGGACCCAATAAGCTATTGATACAACAGGAACCCCATCTACCCATGTTTCTACCCAAGGCATATAAGGAAGGGGCAAGGCATATGGGGCACTCAGTTCAAAAACAGGGTTCATTATTTATATTACAGTAACCCCTATCGAATTTATTAAAAGCAAGGAGAAGAATAAAAAATGAGATGTCATACCTGTCGAATTACACGAAGAAGGCTCCTCGCTCTCTTGACACACTCTAAGCAGTACACAAGCAGCAAAAGGCTTCTTAAAAAGAGAGAGAAAATTAGAGAGAGAAAGTAGAGAGAGAAAATACAAAGTGAGTAAATGAGGGAAGAAGTGAGATATTTATATCCCACCTACCCTGAACAGTAACCTCTCTAATGTGAACAGTAACCCAACATGGGAGTTTGTGCCAGAGGCTAGAGGGAGGTTTGTTTCAATACGGTATTTATACGATTCAAACGTATAAAAAATGGTCAAATACAGGTTGACTACTCAAAGAGTGGACTTTTAAAACGTTGACCCTCACCGGGCATACCTCGAACAAATTCGGCTGTACAACTCTCCCCTCACCGGGGCTACCTCGAACTCTTCAAAAGGTACAACCCTTTGACTGAGCTACCTCGAACAGATTCAAGGATGTTCTTTGAATCCATACTTTAGAAAAATTTTCTAAGTATGCTAAGCACTTCATAAGGCATACCCTTTCGAAGTAATTGAGTGTTGGACTCAATTAGCCCTTACCAGGCCACCTCGAAATTATCATTGAGTATTGGACTCAATTAGCCCTAACCAGGCACCTCGAAGAATACAGATCGCCCTATAGCGGACGTTCCTAATTCCATCTTCGAACACCCAACATAGGACGTTCGAATTTCGTGTTAAACTTCTCTGTAAAGGACGTTTGAATTTTTTCCTTCACAGACGTCCCTCAAGGAGGGCTCTCGAATTTCCATCACCCATTAGGGTTGAGGGCTCTCGAACTTCCCTCACCCTTTAAAGAGTGAGGGCTCTCGAATTTCCCTCACCCTTTAAAAGAGTGAGGGCTCTCGAATTTCCCTCACCCTTTAAAGAGTGAGGGCTCTCGAATTTCCCTCACCCTTTAAAGAGTGAGGGCTCTCGAATTTCCCTCACCCTTTAAAGAGTGAGGGCTCTCGAATTTCCCTCACCCTTTAAAGAGTGAGGGCTCTCGAATTTCCCTCACCCTTTAAAGAGTGAGGGCTCTCGAATTTCCCTCACCCTCTAGAGGTGAGGGCTCTCGAATTTCCCTCACCCTTTAAAAGGTGAGGGCTCTCGAATTTCCCTCACCCTCTAAAAGGTGAGGGCTCTCGAATTTCCCTCACCCTCTAGAGGTGAGGGCTCTCGAATTTCCCTCACCCTCTAGAGGTGAGGGCTCTCGAATTTCCCTCACCCTCTAGAGGTGAGGGCTCTCGAAATTCCCCTCACCCTTTAGAGGTGAGGACTTCCGAAATCTTTTACAACAACCGAGACAGATTATTCCGCTCCACATCGCAATCTCATCATGATCTGACATTACGACATAGAGCGTGGGGCTAATGGTTGGGTCCCTTCCAGTCATGGCCCACCTAACCGGTGAAATGACTAAAATACCCTTGGGGGCAAAATTACCATTTTACCCCTAAGGACCCCACAGGCTGGGAAGTACAGGCCTTCAGTCAGGCCCACTGACTAAAAGGCTTTCATGACATCACCATCTTCACCAGATGACGTCACTTCAAGTACTACCTATAAATAGTACTTTCATCTGATCATTCAGGTACGTTTTTCCATATATTGCAGAGCATTTACTAGTACTATTCTCTCTGATTTCTGAGATCAGATCTGACTTAAGCATCGGAGAGCCGATCCCGGGAACATCCCCGGGGTAGTTCACGGTGCTCGGTTTTGCAGGTGCTCGGATTCGAAGACCTTGGACTCATTTGGTTACTACCCTAGCTGGAAATTGGACTTTCCCGAATTACAAATTCACTGTGTTTCTTGTGACCCGAAACAATAGGGTTAGGGTTAAAGCTTTTGAAAGTGGTATTTTTCCCCCCATAGGTTCTCTTATCCTCAAGTTCATGTCTTTCAAACTTCAAAGCCAATTAACACACATCATCAAAGGTACTATAGTTGGCAATATCAATCTTTCTAGCAATAGATTTATGAAAACCTCCAATAAATCTAGCAATATTTTCTTGCTCAACCTCTTCATTACCACATAGCAAGCATAATTTATCAAACTCAAAGGTATAATCATTCACACTCATATAATCTTGAGTTAAATCACGCTTTTTCATGTATTGCCTTTGAATGAAATCACTTGGAATAAATCTCTCTTTCAACTTCTTTTTAAGCTTCTCCCAACTTTTAAGCTTAGGTTTTCCAAGTTTTGCCCTTTTTGCTTTTAGAATCTCTAACCAAATTCCAGCATATTTAGTTAGTCTAATAGTGGCAATTTTAAACTTCTTTTCATCATCAAAACCCCTATAGTCACACACCTTTTCAAGTTGTCGAATCCACTCAAGCAAATCTTCAGGATTTGCATTACCATCAAAATCATCCAATTTTATTCCCCTATCAACATCATAAGTGGATTTAACATTTTGCACAACATCATGATCAGATTCATAATCAACATGATTAGGATCGTTTTTCCTTCTAACAATATCATGCAAGGTTAAATGGGCGGTTTCCAACCTCCTAGCCCTAGCTCTGTCCTCCCCAACACCAATAAGTAAATCATGCATCATTTTTTCAAGTTTCTCCACACTAGACATGATTTAAAGCTTTAAACAACAACACATAAGCCACACAAAACACACAAAGTCACGCCAACAAGAATGGTAGCCAACCAACCACACAAGCCCAAACAAGGATCAAGAACTAGAATTAACTAGTTTAGAATGCTTACTAAGAAAGTCGGACACTTTCTTTCCTCACCCTCCTGGAAAACTGATACCAATTGATATGAATGTGACTCTATGAAAGAAACATTCAAGTGTACTCCAATGCAAAGGAACCTAGCTAATTGAAAGTCCGAATTTTGTATGTGTTTATTTGTGTTTATGTGTTTGGGATATGGAAATTAAATCAATCACTCCTGAAAGATTTAATTAACTTTTAATATCACTTAAACCACTCCTGGAATTAAGTAGATTAATCACTCAATAATTAAAACTCCTGAAAATTATTAAATGGAACGAAATTAATTGATAACAATTAATACTCGAAAATTATGAAAATAAATTATGAAAATCTTATTGATTAAAATCGACCATAGGTCCTATTTATACTAGTACATTTCCTAGTATGATAAGGAAACCTAAACTCTATCTAGAAAGAAAAATAAATCTTAATCCCTAAAATAAAGGGAAAGATAGAGATAAACATAAGTAAAGATAGCTAATGAAAATGATAGGATTTTCGGCCCTTATCATCTCATTCACACGCCTAATACTTATCATTTTCCCCAAAATCTATCCTAAACACAATAGGAATTAGAACTCTACTAGAACTTTCACAATAACCGAAATTAACCATATTTTCGGCCATCATGGACAGTTTTTATTACATGAACAAAATGACTCAACAAAAGCAAATAAAAGACTCTAAAAGACTACATATGGACGCCCCATCTTAGCCATCTCAAGCTAGTTCATCCTCCCAAGCAATCATAGTCACAAAAGAACCATTAGCCTTAAGCTTGAATCCAAAGGTCTCAAGAACCAAGCAAATAGGCTCATTTCCAATGGTTGACTTTGACTCTTGACTCATGTCAGGTCGGTACTCCTAATAAAATTGAAAGGAAGTTGCAAATTATTTGTTAAGAGCAAGAGGAAATTGTTTCATGAGAATGTGAAGAACAAAATCAACTTTCATTTTCTCACTCTGCTGCAACTCTTTCGGATAATAGGATATTCAAATCAACACCAAGAAAATGTGTTCAATAGTTTGGGGAGCTTTGTATTATCCCGATTTTTAACCTTATTTTATTATTAGATAATTAAGATTATTAACTTAAATATGACCTTGTTATTTTAATCAATAGGTATTAAGATTTCTTATTAAAATATATTTTGAGTTTTTAAGTTATTTTGACCTTGTTATTTTGATTTCCTAATTATATTGATTATTTGATATTAATAAAGAAGTTTGATTAGTTTTTTTTTAAATATACTATAAGTCATAGAAATCCTAGAGCCCAAACCCAAGTTCCAAGCCCAACCAACTTTGATCATTTAACCCAAATAAAAATCAGAAAAAGAAAAATTAGAAAAGAAAAAAAATCAGAAAAAAACTCCATCTTCCACCTCCTACTTCTCTTCACCCTCCCCATTGGAGTAAGCAAGAGGTTGGATAAGGATGAAGTAGGAAATTGCAGATATGAATGAGCCAAATCAGACAACGCAAATCAAAGGATAAGTATCACCATTGTAATCCTCATCCCATTCACTTATGTTTATCCATTACAGGAGAAACCAAAACTCAATTTGAACACTAACATTAGTTTCTTCCATTTCATTACACTATAAATAGGTTTAATCTTCAATCAAATTCATTATGAAATCAATTTACTAATCCTTTAAGAACCCCAAGTATTGTTCTTTTTCTTCAATTCCTCCATTTTGTTAATTCACCATTGAAGAGGTGAAATTCACTTGCAAGTTTACTACACAACACAGCATAACTGTTCCTAAGCACCACCACAACTTCGACAACCACCCTGACCACTTAGAAAAGCCAGAACGCAGCCTTTATCACCACCAGGCGTTGCTTCTCCTCTGTTTCTTCCTCTCATCTCTCACGTCACTCACTCACCTTCCTTCGCAAACCACCGCGAACCACCACCGCCCTTGCCGCCGCACCTCACCTCAACCGCCGCAGCCATTCGACCACCATTGTTGATTTGTTGTCGCCAAAACCCAGGAGCCCAGCTCTGGTTTTCTATTTGAGTGGGTGAGGAAATATACCAAAAGTAATAGAGGAATGCCTAATTAATATCGGATATATGCATATATCTATCGGCTCACTTTTTTGGCAGTACATTCCATTAAAATTGTTGTACATTCCATGGAAATGGCAGTACATTTATTGAGAAACGTAGTATATAAAAATCGATATTTTCACAGCTAAATAACTATATAGTTTGTATTTCGCATATAATCTTTCATTAAAAAATGTACTACCATATATATTAGAATATACTACCATACATAAGAAATGTACTGTCATTTTCATGGAATGTACTGCCAAAAAAGTGAGGCGATGAATATATGCATATATCTGATATTGATTAGGCAACCCTCAAAGTAATATGTACTCTGTATTAATGTTCTTGCATTTCGGGTATCGGAAAGTCAACTTTCTCTCGTTTGATTCTCATTCCTTTCATTTGGGGTAATACTTCTACTAAATTCATGTAGTTCATTTAACATATATTTCAATATTATCGAATGTTTTATTCTCATTAATGTCCTTATTTCATATTATTATTATTCTTATTATTATTATTATTATTATTATTATTATTATTATTATTATTATTATTATTATTATTTTCCAAATAAGCTTGATTTATTAAGTATATTTCTAATTTACATTTCATATAAATTATTTTGGTAATTTAATATGAACCTCATTAATGAAAACAACGATTTTATAAGTTTACTACTTTAAGATTTTGACACCTTATCACATGAATTTCATATATACAAAATATTTTGAATTTTTTTTTTTTTTTGGTAAGGAGAAGTGGCCCGGACCCCGCTCGGGTCCTATTGGGTCAGACACTTGAGTGTAGGGGGAAGGGTAAGGGAAATCCCTACCCTCAAAGTGCCTCTAGTGGGGATTGAACCCCCAACCATGAGGTTGGAAGGGTACAATCCTTTCCACTAGACCAAGTACTACTTGGTTAAAAAATACTTTGACTTAATAATACAATTTCATGTTATTCAAGTAAAAATCTTCCTCGGAGCTGAGGAAGAACGGATATCAGCAATTTAGGAGGAAGACTGCTATTCTGCAAATTGAGGTAACAACTACTGCTAGTACCCGCAATTCCCTTGAAAATATAAGAAAGGGGTTATAATGACGTAATAAATGATTTACTGTTTTTTCTTGAATTGCGGGGTTAATAAAGCATGATTTATCTTTCATGGGAATCACATTTGAATATTGAAATATTGTGAAGTATAATTGAATGACTGAAATTTGAGATATTATACCTACTGAGGTACAGCTGAATGATTGAAAATACTGTATACCGCCTGTATAAATTAAAAGAGGTGAAACATGATAAATTCAAGTGAAAGAACTGGTTTGTTGGTTGTATATGTACTGACTGACTGATGGTTGTGCACGTACCGAGCTGTTTACTGTTATTACTTGGGCACTGCCCGCTACTGTTATTACTGGGGAACTGGCCCGCTACTGTTATTACTGATGAGCACTGGCTCTTTAACTGGCGCACTGGCCCGTTGTGGGAGACGTCCCACCAGCTGAAATACTGTCCAACAACCAGAATGAATCTGATAAAAGGGGGATAGTGGAATGACTGGGTTACTGTAATTTTGAATGTTGAAAGTCTCTCCCCCTCTGTTTTATAAATAAAATGAATTGAAATGAATTTACTTTGCTAAAGTAGTTTGTTACTGAGTCTCTTGACTCATCCGTTTTTGTATTTATGTTTAGGTACAACCGGGGAGGACGGAAAACGAATAAGGGGGAGGATCTCAGTATTACGAGCTTTAGTAATTATCACTGTTGTTCTTTTATAAATTATAGTATACTGTTAATTAAGGTAATAAAAGGTATTATTGGTTATCACTTAAATGGTTTAAAGTTATACTTAATATCTGACTGTGCCTTGTATTTTCCTAACGGAAGATACGGTAGTAATGCCTCGACCTAATAGGAATTTCCGCTGTTATTAGTATCCTAATAAGGGATTTAGACTGTGGCCTGGAGCATTACAGAATGGTATTAGAGCAACAACTCTGGAACCCATAATAAAACCCGCGAGGTTTTATATTAAATAAAATACTTGAGTTCGAAACCCATAGTAAGAGAATCTTTAGTAAAAAGAGTAGTAAACATAAGTAAAATAAGTAATAGAGCTAAATAGTAAAAGTATCTCAAGAATAATAAATATAATAGAATGTTATCAGTTAAAATGGAATAATTACGAGTGTAAGTGTGGGATACAGGATAAGGGACTCTTTTATAAGTTTAATTTATCTTATTTGTATTTACTAGACGTTATGTCAATCTGCGCTAATAACGACGTCGATCACGAAAATAAGACGTACGCGTGGAAGAAGTATACGTAGAGGCTACTCACAATAACGAGAATGAAGGGCTTCTCCAACCTCCAAATGAGTACCATAGTGGCCAAGTTAGGCCAAAACTCTTGGAAAAGGAAAATAGTGAATGAAAATGATAGCATAGTAATCCTCATCTCTGAATCCACTAGGCTTTGATAGTAAACTCAACCTCATCAAGTATGAAGATTGGATCAATCGTATGGATCAATTATTTGAGACCTTGCATTGCCTCGATAAATGGAGAGTCAACATTTTCTGTATTTATCTCACGAATAAAACAAAGCTTATGGTAGAAGGTCAATGAGAAAAAGAAGAATGACCGTGGATTTGGATGGAGCAAGCTCTTGGAGTTTATGCGAGATGAGTTAACTGAAGAAGGGTAAATATGACCAAGTATATCACCTTGTACGGGAGTACATTTCTTCTTCGTGAAGAAAATGGATGGATGTTTAAGGTTATGTATATGGGAGTTGAATAAAATTACGATTAAGAAAAAGTATCCATTACCCCGTATAGATGACTTGTTTGACCAACTTCGAGGGGAGAAAGTCTTTTCAAAAATAGATTTGAGGTCTGGATACCATCAGCTCCGGATTATAACCAAAAGATATCCCTTAAATCGCATGCAGAACCCGATATGGTCACTATGAATTCGTTGTAATACCTTTTGGACTAACCAATGCACTAGCCGTGTTTATGGATGTAGCCATACTTGGATAAATTGTGGGTGTTTTCACTGATGACAACTTGGTATATTCTACAAATAAAGAACAACATGAAGGCTATGAAGAACATTCAAGAAAAGGGATACGCTAAGTTACCAGAGCGTGAGTTTTGACTTAAGGTGGTATGAATCTAGGTCATATCATCTCTGAGAAAGGTATTTCCGCAGATCCCGAGGAAATAAAAGCAAAGATATATTGGCCTAGACCAACCAACTTTCCCGAGGTACGAAGCTTTATGGGATTGGCTGGTTATTATCGAAGATTTGTGCAAGATTTCTCTAAAATTGCCTCATCCATAACCCAATTGGTAAGGAAGAACACTAAGTACGAGTGGACCGATGAGGGTGAATCTATGTTTCAAGAATTTAAAAGACATCTCACCATTGCCCCTTTTCTAACCCTTCCTTTTGGAATTGAGGGATTTGTTATTTATAGTAATGCCTCTAAGAACGGGGTCGTTTGTGTTCTGATGCACAATGGAAAATTCATAGCCTATGCCTCTTGCCAACTCAAAATACATGAACAAAATTACCCAACCCATGACCTTGAACTTGTTGCAGTAGTCTTTGCCCTTAAAATCTGGAGACGCTATATGGACGGTGCCTCATGTCAAATCTTCGCCGATCATAAGAGTCTGAAATACATTTTCACCCAAAAAGAACTCAACATGAGACAATGTAGATGGTTAATACTTTTGAAAGACTACGATCTTGACATCCAATACCATCCCGGCAAAGCTAACGTAGTTGTCGATGCCCTGAGTAGTAAAGCTCATGTGAACTCAATTTTATCTATTCCTCGAGGCATTCATATGGATTTGCAAAGGATGGAAGTCGAAATCATTCAAAGAACGGAGAGTGTTCACTTCAATGCATAAGAGGTGAAATCCGACTTAATTGGCGAGATCAAGGAGGCCCAGGGAAAAGACTTACAGTAGAACGCATAAGAGTGACATAAGAAACGGGAAGTCACATGGCTGTGTAATCCAAGAAGACGAAACGTTGAGGTTTCAAGGAGATTGTGTGTACCAAATAGTGAAGAACTAAAGAATCGAATCTTGAAGGAATCTCATTATGCGCCATATTCAATTCACCCTAGAGGAAATAAGTTGTATAAAGATTTGAGACAAGTGTTGTGTGATATGAAACAAGAAGGAGCAGAATTTGTGGCTAAGTATTTGACTTACCAAAGAATTAAACTAGAACATCAAAGACCAGCTAGTTTATTACGACCCTTGGATGTGCCAGAATGGAAATGGGTTTCAATATCCATGGATTTAATCATGGAATTGCCAGTTTCAAACAAAGGAATTAATGTCATAGGGGTCATTGTAAGTCGATTGACCAAGTTAGCACATTTCTTAACAATTAAGCATAATTGAAGCTTGGATCGATTGGAGGAGTTATGTATGAACACGATAATATGATTGCATGGAGTGTCTAACTCGAGTATTTCGGATCGTGATTCGATATTCCAAGCAAGATTTTGGAAATAATTACAGAAAGCTCCTGGAATGAAGTTTAATTAAGTACCGCTTTTCATCAAGCCGCTGACGGACAAATAGAACGCACCAACCAGATTGCCAAGAACATGTTGCGAACATGTGTTTTCAATTTTCAAGGGACATGGGAAAGATTATTGCCTATGGTAGAAATTTTTGTATAATAATGGAATAATACACCATTGGAAAGGCTCCCTATGCAGCCTCAAGCGTCGGAAGTGCCGGATACCTTTGTGTTGAAATGTGATTGACGAGGCACGTGTCATAGTACCAATAATAACTCAAGAGACAACTAACTAAAACTCGATTTATCCAGGCACGAATAAATGCCAACTCAGAGTAAGAAAAAGAGTTATGCGGATCAACGTAGTAGGTCATTGGAGTTTAGGATTGGGGATTACGTATTTCTGAAAATTTCACCTACAAAGGGGATCATGAGATTTGGCTGATCAAGAATGTTAACTCCGAGATATATCGGACGATATAAAATTCTGAATCATTAATGAAGTAACATATAACACCGATTTAGACAAGGCATCCAACATAATTCACGTGTCGATATTCCGAAAAAAGTCTACCAGATTCGAGCCACGCGAGTCACGTGATTACAAATGAACCTTTACGGTTACAAGTGACCTGACTTATGAAGAAAACCGATTGAAATCTTTGATCGCAGAGAGAAACAACTGAGAAATAAAGTGATACGAGTAGTGAAGGTCTTGTTGGCTGACCACTCGATTTGAGGCTACTTGGAAACTAGAAGATTAGATGAAAGCGAAATACCCTCACCTTTAATCCTAGGACGTTTCGAACTATATGAATATATGTCTCTGATTATATCTTTATTACTTGCACTAGACTGAATTTATATATGAACGTTGGAAATGTGTTCCAATAAGTTATGACTGATTGAAGTTCAACTAAGCTCCAGTTTCGAGGACGAAACTTTTTATAAGAGGCTAAGGATGTAATATCCCGATTTTTAACCTTATTTTATTATTAAATAATTAAGATTATTAACTTAAATATAACCTTGTTATTTTAATTAATAGGTATTATGATTTCTTATTAAATTATATTTTGAATTTTTAAGTTATTTTGATTTTATAATTATATTGATTATTTGATATTAATAAAGAAGTTTGATTAATTTATTCAAATATACTGTAAGTCCATAGCAATCCTAGAGCCCAAACCCAAATCCAAGCCCAACCAACTTTGATCATTTAACCCAAATAAAAATCAGAAAAAGAAAAATTAGAAAAGAAAAAAAAATTTAAAAAAACTCCATCTTCCACCTCCTGCTTCTCTTCACCCTCCCCATTGGAGTAAGCAAGAGGTTGGATAAGGATGAAGTAGGAAATTGCAGATATGAATGAGCCAAATCAGACAACGCAAATAAGAGGATAAGTATCACCATTCTAATCCTCATCCCATTCACTCATGTTTATCCATTACAGGAGAAACCCAAACTCAATTTGAACACTTACATTAGTTTCTTCCATTTCATTACACTATAAATAGGTTTAACCTTCAATCAAATTCATTATGAAATCAGTTTATTAATCCTTTAAGAAACCCAAGCATTGTTTTTTTTTCTTCAATTCCTCCATTTTGTTAATTCACCATTGAAGAGGTGAAATTCGCTTGCAAGTTTACTACACAACCCAGCATAACCGTTCCTAAGCACCAGCACAACTTCGACAACCACCCTGACCACCCAGAAAAGCCAGAACGCCGCCTTTATCACCACCAGCCGTTGCTTCCCCTCTGTTTCTCCCTCTCATCTCTCACGTCACTCACTCACCTTCCTTCGCAAACCACCGCGAACCACCACCTCTCCTGCCGCCGCACCTCACCTCAACCGCCGCAACCATTCGACCACCATTGTTGATTTGTTGTTGCCAAAACCCAGGAGCCCAACTCTGGTTTTCTTTTTGAGTGGGTGAGGAAATATACCAAAAAGTAGTATGTACTCTGCATTAATGTTCTTGCAGTTTGGGTATTGGAAAGCCAACTTTCTCTCGTTTGATTCTCATTCCTTTCATTTGGGGTAACACTTCTACTAAATTCATGTAGTTCATTCAACATCTATTTCAATATTATCTAATGTTTTATTCTCATTAATCGCCTTATTTCATATTATTATTATTATTATTATTATTATTACTATTATCATTTTCCAAAATAAGTTTGATTTATTAAGTATATTTCTCATTTACATTTCATATAAATTATTTTGGTAATTTAATATGAACCTCATTAATGAAAACAACGATTTTATAAGTTTACTACTTTAAGATTTTGACACCTTATCACATGAATTTCAAATATTCAAAATACTTTGACTTAATAATACAATTTCATGTTATTCAAGTAAAAACCGTCCTCGGAGCTCAGGAAGAACGGATATCAGCAATTAAGGAGGAAGACTGCTATTCTGCAAATCGAGGTAACAATTACTGTAACACCCCGTAATTTCACTAGAAATTTCGCTCGTTAATTTATATGGTTTACATTTTTATTTATAAATCTAAATATAATTTCGTTTATAAAAACTATATTCTATTAAATAAATGGTCGCATTTGAAACCGGAAAATATTTCGGTGGACAATGTATTGTGCATACGTACCTTATTTTCAAAATGAGTATAGTCGATGGACGAGTAATTATTTTACGATGTTCATAGTATTTATATTTTGTAAATTTGCTTAGCTTTACCTATTAAGCTAAATTATCTATATCACTATTAATTTTCATTTAGATCGTTGCTTCTTAATTAACTTGTGTTCCTTGATTTAATTTTAAGTTTTTATTAATTGGTTTAGTTATATCATATTTTATTAAGCTTATATTTTATACGGTACAACTATCTATTACATTGCTCCGACAATTTGGTTTTGTAAACTAAGTTATAACTTAATGTTATTTATTTAAAGTTGAGCTTATTTTGATATATGAAAATGTGATCATACATTTTTACTTTTACTATTATTATTATTATGTATAATTTCTGAGTTAGTCTTAGTTAGGCTAATATGTTGATTTAGTTTAATCGTCGTTTTTGCGGACCAACCATGTAAAACTTAAGTCCACCACTTTTATTCCAATAGGGCCGAAATGCTTCACCATCTAGAGGCTTCTAGAAGACTCCAATAAGTTGTCCATCCTTTGCTTTGTAACCATGAAAGGTTAAGAGTTGTGCCTCTTCATCCCCTCCATTAAACTCCCTCATTATACCCCATAATGATGACTATTAAGCCACCATTAACACTCTCCTTAATAACCCATTAAACCCCTCCCTTTTGCTGTCCATGTAATCAGAAATTCATCCCCTTTCTCTCCCTTTTTGCCTTCCCACACGCAACTCCTCAAGAAAGAAAAAAGAAGAGAGAAAGTCTCCCCGTTTTTCCCCTGCACACCCTCACGAAAATGAAGATCGCCGGAGATCTAACCGTTGGATTATCTTCAAATTTGGAAAGCATGTTCTTAACATCCAGACCTTCACTTTAACCGGAGGAATTCTACATCCGATCCTTAGATCACCGGAAATCATGGTCGGAACACAACTGACTGTTTTAGAGGACCCTAAAATTGTTTAAAAGGGGAACACTTGTTCAATGGAGGAGAAGTCTTCAAGGGAGAAGAAGGTTTTGATGATCCGCACGTTTTCTATGCTATTATATAATGTTTTTCGGCACTCCTCTCGAAGATCAAGGTAACTAGCGTTATTCTAGCATGTTAGGGAATAGGTAGTGATTTTAGGATGTTTAGATGCGCGTTAGAGAACTTAGATTCATGTTAGGTGGAACTTGGATGATTGTATGATTATGGTTTAGTGTAGTATCATGATTAAGAAGGTTGTGTTGTGGTATTTCCATGAGTGAACGTGTGGTTATGTTCATGTTGTTAGTTCTTGTTAGTCGGTTTGTCAAATTTGATGTTTTGTTGTTATGTTGATTAGAGTAACTTGATTAATTATTGGAGTTTGAGTTTTGGTTGTTGATGATGCTTAGTATCATGCTAGGGTGTTGTCTTGGATGAGTATGGGTGTGTGTTGTTGTTGGATTTTGTTGCTTGAGACTTGGAGGTATGCTTTGTGGACGAAGCAAGGCGTACGAGCACAGCCGCAGGCCACGAGCAGTGGCAGCTCGCGACTCGCGATGTCTTGGTCGCGTCCCGCGACCGTCTTCTGTTTCCAGTTTGCTCGATTTCGTCTTTTGGTCTATTTATGTTTACAGCATGTTCTTTTGTCGTTTAAGCTTTATTTTGGTTATTAGAGAGCATGGCTAAGGATGTTTTGTTGGTTTTTAAGTACTTTTGTAAAGAGTTGGGTTGGGTTATGTTTGGGTAGTTTGGGTACCGTCATTTTTTCTTTGAAGCATGTTGGGGTGTGATGAGTGAGTTGTCGACGTGGTTATGCTCGGGGGAAGAATTACACTGCCCTTAGCATATCTTCGCCAAGAGTTATGTACGGAAAATATTATGAGTTATGTAATAGCTTTCGTACCCAAACACAGATGACGATTGGTTGATTTTGTGTATAGCATGAGTATGTGTTTGAGTGTGTCTTCCTTTGGTGTGTTATGTGATTGTAAGTCTTGGTTGTGGATGCTTTGATGTTGTGTTCGATAACCTTGGGCGGCATGGTCCAAAGGTTCACTCACGAGCGGCATGGTTCGTTGAGTATGCCATTCGGTAAGGGCGGCATGGTCCTCGAATGTGCATTGCTATTCGGTAAGGGCGGCATGGTCCTCGAATAAGCATAGGTATTCTCATGGGCGGCATGGTCTATTGAGTCTACCGGCAGGCGGCATGGTCTGTTTTTGGTTACTTAACCTTGGGCGGCATGGTCCATAGGTACGGACGTTATTCGGTACGGATGGCATGGTCCTCGAATGCGTCGTTGCATTCCGGAAAGGGCGGGATGGTCCTCGGATATGCAAGGGTGGGCCCTTGGGCGGCATGGTCCATTGGGTCTATCTGGCAGACGGCATGGTCTATTTGGTTGAATTGGATGTATGTGTTTTTGGTTGTGATTTGTGCTTTGTGATTGGGTGATTTTTCTTCTATTTCATTTCCGTTGTAGTAGCATGTTTAGAGTTGGTTTTGAGCATGTTTCTCCTGTTGTTTGTGTTGTCTTAACGTTGTTTCTAGCTTCTTTAAGCTTATTACTTGTTTCCTATATTGGGCTGGGAGAACTGCTAGCTACTCCCCACTGATTGTGGAAGTTGTTGATATATTTGCAGATGCCGATGCAGTTTAGAGTTATTACGGTTTGGACTGGGATTGTGCGACTTAACCGTGTGAGCTTGGATGTAGTCTTGGTAGTTGTGGACGAGCATTATAGGTCGGGGATTAGGACTAGCTTCATAGTTGGTCTTAAGTAGTTGTCTTACTTCTTTTAAACAGTTTGTTGACTCTTTGGATTTTGGCCGTGTTTTGAGCCACATACTTAGTTTTGGTTCCGTTACTAGACTTGTTCTTTGGATCTTTTGGTTAAGGTTGAGGGTATGGGACCTCAATCCTTTTTATATCATATTTCAGGTTTTGTCGTCTTTTACTTCTTTTGTTAAAGCTTAGTATTGGTTTATCTCCGCTTTAGTAGTGGCATACCCGTCTTGATGGTATTTCCGCTACCATCAGTCTCTCTCTTAATCTTTCCTCAGTTGGTTTTGGACGGGATGTTACAATTACTGCTAGTACACGCAATTCCCTTGAAAATATAAGAAAAGGGTTATAATGACGTAATAAATGATTTACGGGTTTTTCTTGAATTGCGGGGTTAATAAAGCATGATTTATCTTTCATGGGAATCACATTTGAATATTGAAATATTGTGAAGTATAATTGAATGACTGAAAATTTGAGATATTATACCTACTGAGGTACAGCTGAATGTCTGAAAATACTGTATACGACCTGTATAAATTAAAAGAGGTGAAACATGATAAATTCATGTGAAAGAACTGGTTTGTTGGATGTATATATACTGATTGACTGATGGTCGTGGACGTACCGAGATGTTTACTGTTATTACTAGGGCACTGGGCTGCTACTGTTATTACTGGGGCACTTGTCCGCTACTGTTATTACTGATGAGCACTGGCTCTTTTACTGGGGCACTGGCCCGTTGTGGGAGACGTCCCACCAGCTGAAATACTGTCCAACAACCCGAATGAATCTGATAAAAGGGGATACTGGAATGACTTGATTACTGTAATTATTAATGTTTGAAAGATTCTCTCCCCCTCTGTTTTAAAAATATATTGAATTGAAATGAATTTACTTTGCTAAAGTAGTTTGTTACCGAGTCTCTCGACTCATCCGTTTTTGTATTTATGTTTTAGGTACAACCGGGGAGGACGGAAAACGAATAAGAGGGAGGATCTCAGTATTACGATTTTTAGTAATTATCACTGTTGTTCTTTTATAAATTATAGTACATTGTTAATTAAGGTAATAAAAGGTATTATTGGTTATCACTTAAACGGTTTAAAGTTATAGTTAATATCTGACTGTGCCTTGTATTTTCCTAAAGGAAGATACGGCAGTAAAGCCTCGACCTAATAGGAATTCTCGCTGTTATTAGTATCCTAATAAGGGATTTAGACGGCGGGGCGTTACAATCTTATCAGAAAAGCATTGAATTTATCAACTCTTTGTATGTTCAAGATAAGTTTGATAACGTTTATAGTTGTCAAGTTAATGGTATATGCCTCTGATGATTCAATTCAGTGTTTTTCCGACTAATGATTGTTAAAATTTTATTCTTTTGAATCTCCAAATTTCCAACTTCAATACTTAGCTAAGAAAATTTGTATACTTAATATTATCTTAACTAGATTATGGGTCTGGGCTATGCCCCATATCTTTTTAAAATCTTATGTTTTATTGTATTATATTAGTCTACATTAGTTTTAATACTTGTTGAACAAAAATTAATTTTCTGATATTATAAGGGCATATAACATCATAAAAAAGATAAACAATTTAGAAGGGTAATGAAAGGATGTAAGGGGACTTTTAAAAACATCCTTTTTATAGAATTTCCTTGGGTAATAGAATTTAATCATTGGAATAAGACAACAAAATGGATGTAGCTAAGGTGATAAACCTATGGCATTTCGAATCGGTGGTCACAAGTTCAAACCTTATGATATACATTTTTGACACTTAATAAGATAATAGCAATAATGTAAGATTTCCAATGGCGTCATTTCAGCGTATGAGATGGAGCGATATGTGGAGTGCTTGCTCACGCACGCTTTTAATATATTCGATAAATTAGCTTGCTTCTTATTTGAATACAACATACCATTGGAAATTTTATCATTGAAAAATATATTGAATTTAATGATAATGAAGGAGCTAAACATTTAATTACGGATATGGAGATGTCCAAGGAGAGCGAGGATGAAGAGGAGAATGCATCTAATTTCTTTGATGATGAGAAGAAGGAAACATTTCACCAAAAAAAGAAAAGAAAAGAATGGTGCATCACCTATTGCAGAGAATAATTGTCGTGCCACTACCAGTAAGAGAAAGAATAAGTCATAATGGTTGTCTCATCATACCATTAATGAATTAGATCCCAAAAAAATTGCTCTCTAAAGTATTGTAATGCACGTATCGATTGTCGAACTAAAATGACACTTCTCCTTTAGGAAATAATATCAAGTGGTGCAATTTGTATCCTTTGAATTCAGATATGAACCAAAAGAATATTGAGTTCTAAATTCAAAACCGAGCCCATGAAGATGGTAGTGTTGAAATTGTTGGTGTTCAAAAACTGTGGGAACTTGAATTTGGTTCTTTTGTAGGAAAAAGTTTTCTACATGCTAATTGTGGATGAATAACCTTTTTGTTTTGTTTAACATGATGGTTTATGCAAATTTTTTTATAAACCCTCCATTTAAGCTTTCTTCCTATACCACTACTATTAGTGATTGTTATAGAATTTTCACTGCAAAAAAAAATGAAATAAATATTTCTTATAAGAACTTGTACTCTAGAGTTTCTCTAAGTACAAAAACTTTTAGACATCAGTTCAAATTTTAAGTTATATGTGTTTGAATACCGATTTTACTGATGACAATTGGAACTGGCAAAAAATAATCCTTAACTTTTTCCAACCGTTGGCCTCTCCAGACAACTTAGTAGTAGAGTAGTTGAAAAATGTTTGATTGAATGGGATATGAAAAACATTATGATCGTGATTGTGGATAATGCAAGTTCAAAGGACTTGGCATATGATTACTTTAGGAGAAGACTTAACAATTAGAAATCGAGTTTGCGAGAGTAAATACTTGCATATGAGATGTGCATAATATATTATGTATTTGATTATAAGAGACGGTTTCGAAGAACTCTATTTGTCCATTATGAAAGTTGGGGCTCTTGTGAGGTTTGTAAGGTCTTATCTCGCGAGGATTAAAAAAGGCTCAAAGCTTGCATACTACAGAAGAAAGAGGAGAGCAAAAGTCGTTCTTTTCGATATTGGGATGAGATGGAATTCGAATTTTTTTAATCGTGAATCCGCAATCAAGTTTAAAAAGTCATTTAATTATTTCTTCATGAAAGATTTATCTTGTCAACTTATTTAGGAATTTGGTTGGTGGTCCTATGGAAGGTGAGTGGAAAAGAGTGTCAACCTACCTACTTTTCTTGAGTATTGTTTACGAAGTGATATTGCGATTTTCTAGTTCCCGTTATGAGACTTGCAACTCTTTTGGAGGTTTGATTTATGAGACTAGATTGTTGATTGCCAATAATATGGGTACGAATGTTGTGGGTTTGAAGACTATGGAAAGCTCGTAGTAGGAAAAGCTCATGTGTGCTATTGCAGACATAACATTAATGCTCATGGGAGGTGGTCTTGAGTGGGAGAACTTCAATACATCCATCTTCATGCTAACCTAACAGTCTAAGATGGAAGGTTGGTTAAAGCATCAACGTCTAACTTCTTCTTCAAGGTGTTCCTAGAGGAAGAATGATCATTAGCTACAAGGTTTGTGATAAAAATTGTGCCCTTCATCTACTTCCTTATCTTAGAAAACATCTTCCTGCAGATGAGTCAATTGTACTCTTTGTGTCGAGCTACAAACTACTGTAGAAGGTTTGAGTAAGGAACTGTAACAACTTGAATATACACCAATCCTAATTAAGGACTAAACACGAGGATATTAATATATGATCAAGCTAATAATCTTAGTTAGAAATTAATATATACTCTTCAAAAAGGATATTACACTACACCACCCTCATAAAAAGTTTTGTGTGCGAAACTTAAAAGTAGTTGTAACAAACCGACCTCCTGAGCTGCTAGCTTAATCACGCTTAGCAATCTCAAACTTCAACTAGTAATAACATATTATAATTTAGATGGAACTTGCAACGGAAACAACCTTAAAATACACGATCCTGGACCTATGGGTTATGGGCCCACAAAACAATATCCTTTATACTTTCTCCGTTTTTTATTAGTTGTGACACTTTTTATTTAAAGGAATCTTTGACAATATTTGGAGAGGAGAGAGATAGAGCGAAATAAAAGAGGGAGCCCGTATGATAGGAGAAAGATAGAGAGAAAGAAATTGCCAAATAAGAAAGTGTCACAACTAATTTCGAACTTTCTTATATAGAAGTGTCACAACTAATAAAAAAATGGAGGAAGTATAAGACTTAAATTACTGACTAATTCAATCTCAATCCCAAACAAAAGAATACATTCTAACTAATTCTAGACAAACTCCTCGATATAAACTTAAAACTCATAAACTTAACCCATAATAGACAATCAAAATTATGACTTTGCTCTCAACTTGATTATGGCTTCCAACCCAATCCTGCAATAAGGTTAAACTCTGCCATCCACCAAGTGATAGGCCACAGAAATGACAAAGCAAAGCTGAGTACACACTATATGACCGAAATAGTTTATGATTATTTTGAAAACTAACACATAACACATATTTATAATAGCAAGTAGTCACATACTGTTCAATTACTTAGAGATTTTATGAGATTGAATTGATTGGCATGGATGCGAGTGGAGAGGGGTGCCACTCAGTACCGGTTGTCTCCAAACCGTTAAGGGTCGTCACCCCACCTTTTACTATTCTGCTTGCAAGACTTAAACCGACGATGTCCTATACGTCAGTAAATATCCATATTGATTGGGAACATTTAGGGACTCTCCTGCCCTAACTCGGGTGCAGTTAGCGACTCCCCTGCCCTAACTCGGGTGCATGTTCACGCCTCGCTTTCATAATTATAATCCAAGATATTTAATGATTCATATTTCAATCCTCATAACTTAGAACACCTGTGAACTCTCTCTTATTACCCTTACTTTTATAGTTGGGAAAATTAGGGTTTTCATACTTGAAACTAGTATTTAGCGTAATAACTTTAATTGAACTTAACCAATGATGTTTTAGAGACTTAAATAATACCTAAAAATAAATTTTCGCAAGAGGTGACTTTCTATTTATTGCTACACAACTCCATATACTCAACAAATTTTATTTATTTAGAAGAATAAGTGTGATGACTTAGTGTATAATCATAGTTTAGGTCAAATAAAACGTCTTTAGTAAACCTTAGCATGCTATATACATGGTATATACTCAAAATACACATAATAAGATACACATGAGAAGTAGTTTCATTTTATAAACATGCTTTACGCCAGAAAGAAACAATCACCTAACTATAGGTAGTATGGAAATTGCTAGGTTAAAACCAAATTAAGTGTGTATCTTCACTTAGGCTGCTTAACACAACGTAAACTTCTTAATCCAAATGATTAGTTACTCCTACATCTTCCCAATAGCTTATTTGATGTTTCTATGGAGTTTGTTACACTTTTCCAAGGCCTAAAAACTGAAACAAAAGATTGGAAAACTAAATATGGATGTCTAGAAGAGATCTATGTAATAAAAAGTAGGTATTTTAGAAGAAGAATTGGGTGAAAACAACCGAAAACCAAAAATTGCCATTTATAGCAGGTTTAAGGCAGTACCAATAGGGGAGGGAAAGCTCATCTAGGCAAGGTCGGTATCTTGGAGTTTTTGGGTGATTCTTGCTTAAGGTGTTAGCTTGATGTGTTGTCTTTCATGCATGAAAAAGACTTTGAGAGATCGACACCTAATTAGCTTTAAGGAGTCTTTAAGGATAGGTCTGAACTGATATTTCAGTTGGCCAGATCTTACTAAGTAAGGAACTTACCCTATTTTGCCACATAATTTTTGGGAATAAATGACTATTTTAACCATAAATCATCCCAAACATGTCATCTATCAAATTTGGTTAGGTTCTGAGCTTGGATTAAACCCCGAAAGTTTCTTTAACTAGAAGTTTATCATTGCCCGATAAGAAAGTCTATACGATTTTCATAATCTTCAAGAATAAGGCTCTCAAGGAATTTCTAACTTATCTATCCTATATCTGTTCAAGAATTTCGGATATTTGATCCGGTTTTTAAATTCGGATAATTCGGATCTGATATCCGATTTAAAACAGGATTCTCGGATCGGATACAGATAGTTCTTTTAGAAATTCAGATAATCCAAAAATCCGACTTTTTTTAAAAAAAACTTTCTGCCTTTTTACTCATGTGCTGGGCCATTCATTTCTTAAAGTGCAAGCCTAATTTTTGACCTAAGTTCCTCGCTCAGAGAAGCTCAAGCATTCAGAGAAGCTCACCTCCTTCTCGTTCAAGCTTGCTTTCACCTCTTGCTTGCTCAAGAGTTCCACCGACAACGGACCCTTCTCCTCTGCTCAATGCCAGTTCCACCCGCGACCCCAGTTCGACGGACTTCTGACAACTTATCTCAGGTAAAAGAAACCCCCTTTTTAATCATGTATTCAATTCTTCGAATTATCTCGCTTTTTGTCGCTCTTTCTACTTTATTGTTTCATTTCTCAGCTCTGATTGCACTTTATTATTGCATACATGTTTATATTCTTGCTTGTATTACTGCTTTTTATTCTAATATTCTTATTGTTTCTCTCATTTTTGGTCTTTGTTGAGTTACCTTCTCTATCAAGAATTTGGTATCTTAGGCTTATTTAATTGTGCTTTGATGTTGATTCTGGGTATCTGATATGTTCATT
The DNA here is from genome assembly GCA_947645195.1 of Patellifolia procumbens. Classification (NCBI taxonomy): domain Eukaryota; kingdom Viridiplantae; phylum Streptophyta; class Magnoliopsida; order Caryophyllales; family Amaranthaceae; genus Patellifolia; species Patellifolia procumbens. The sequence continues at coordinate 134,452 of CANSGD010001354.1, forward strand.
TTATATAGGCTTTTAGCTTCATTTGGCCCCTTGTTTTATACTCTTTTAGAGCTCTTTATTGTGAGATTTGATATGTTTGGGTATGTTTTGTGTTTTTGAGCTTTATATGTGTAGATTAGGTGTCTGAGGCCCTTATTTAGCATTTGGGAGCATTACCGAGACTATATGGATGTTTGGAGTCCCCCAATTGCTCTTGGCGAGAAAGACCTAAGAAAATCCAAGGAAGAGCTCACGCCCGGCCGCCCAGGCATGGTCCTCCGCCTGGGGCCGTGAGCTGTTTTGGAGAGTTTTGAGATTTTTGGCTAAGTTTCTTCTGCCCGGCCACCCAGGCGTTGCTTACGGGTTATGTTGCTGAAGATTTCAAGTTCGCCCGCCTAGCCGGGCGGTTTCTCGGAAGAGCCATTTTCTCGTCTTTAGTTATTTTTGAACGTTATGTGTAAATACTTAACCTAATTTCTCGATTAATTATCTCAGTTTTAGCTTAGTTTTTGAATTAGCTAGTTTTAAATACTTAGTTTTGCTCTCATGTACTTTTGTTCAAACTCAATTCAATTGCAATAAAGTTTGTTGCTTTCACGTAGATTTGGTAATCGTTCTTGCTTTGCTTTTTGATATTTGATTATCGCTTTCATTAGATTATTAATTATGTCATCTTTGATTGTTATTGCTTTCGTTTCAATGGCTATGTATGAGTGGTTCTTTTTCTAGGGAAGTCGTGTTTATACCATAATTGTTGATTAGATTGCTATAATTTCTAGGTCTTGATTAGAGCGATTGTGGTGTGATTTGTTCTTGATTATAGTGATTAATGTCAGTGTACAATTTCATTGATCGCTTGTGGTTGATAATTGTTCGCACAGACCCGTCTTACGATTAGAGGCCTAGGACACACCATTGATTCTGATTATGTTAGTGAACATGCGGCATATGTTAATTGAATTATAAGCGTTGAGACTTAACCATAACTCAACACATACTCTAATCTCTTGACTCTGGACCCAGGTATTGGTAGTTGTTGAATCCTTTGATTGGTATAAGCATGGTGGATCGAACTAATACTCTAGTCTCTTAATCTATAGCTAAATCTTAGTTTAATTCCCATTCGCTTTAGTTTAATTAGTAGTTCAGTCTCTCTTGTTTGATTTTATTTGAAGTAGTTGTTTGATTGAATATTAACTTAGAAAATTTGTCTCCCTGTGGATTCGACCCTGCTTCCCTGACTATTGTTGTTAGAGGACTTTAAGATTTACTTTTGATTAGGTGATACGACTTTAGCCTAACAATATCTTAATTCAGGCTTTACTTGAAAGCAGGGGTATGGAAATTGCGAATGCGGGGTTGAGATTGGGGGATCGGAATTTATACATAAAAGATGGGATTGAAGGAGACTCGGGTGATGGATTAGGAGATGAATTTATATAGGAAATGGGGGTAAAAGAGAGGGAATCAGTAATGGAGCAAGAAGGTGGAGACCTTGGAAAAATACAATGCAAATGAGGATCATTGCATTGTTCATTTGTGTAATCCAATATAGTCTGTTTACTTTTAACATTCCAAGGTACCCTTTTTTGAGAATTTGTATTGAGTTTCTTATCACTTATCAATCCATTGTTTTATCTTGAATCAAAAATTTTGTTTTGAAAGAAGAATGAAGTTAGTTCAATAATATGTTCTAATTGTTTAGATGTGCATGCCATCCATTTTCCATTTTGCTGGTTGTGATTCTATATGGTACAGGCTTGCATCTTTTTGCTTGGTTGGGTTATGTTTATCTCTCAGTCCTTTGATTATTGTTTTATCATTTTCATGGGAATTGGGATTACTGAATTGCCTTTTCTGTTGGATTATGTCAGCAAGATATCTTGGCATTGCTAAGTTAGAACACAGTGTATGAACTTATGAAGTTCAATTCAAGCATTTCATATTTTATGTTGAAGCTTATTGCTAAGTTGTCAGATCACAGTAGTGCAATTTATGATGAGATTGATTTATTTAAGGTTCTTCTCAAGTCTAGATGGAGTATCCGAAAATCTTAATCGATGAAACAATTGACACTATGGATCATTAATGGATCTTGGAGTTCGGAGCTTGGAGCTTGATATCTTGTTCTTTATGTTGGCTATGTTGGCATCTAACCCAAGACTAATAGATGTAACAAATTTGGAAGTTTGATTCTTGAAACTTGCAAAATTTGGAATGTTGAATGTTGTATCTTAAAAACAAAATGTGAAGTGTTTTAGATGCAAAATTTGGAATGCTGAATGATGTAAATTGCTTGGCCAAAATGTGAAATGTTGAAGTATTAGAAAATTGTGAAATAGTAGACTTGCAGGAGCAAAGTGAAATGTTGAATTATTGGAATAAATAACACTTGCGAGAAATTTAAAAAAAATGGAGGCAGGAAGTTCATAGGAAAACATATGGAATTTATAATCCAGATTATCCAGTTATCCCATTCGGAATTTTGGAAGTTTGCATAACCGGATTTTTCGGACCGGAACCAAATGCCATCTTTTGTTTTCTGAAAATTCGGATATCTGGAAATCCGGATCGGATCGGATCCGGTATCATATTTTGCACACCCCTATTATCTATTGGTTCCCAAATCTCTCTTAACCACTAAAGAATAATAGCTATCAGCTACTTTTGTCCTCGTATGATGTTGGAGAGAATTCTAATCTTCTTAAAGGGTCAAAACCTAATGAAAACTTCACACAGCTAACAATTTCAAGTAACTATCTTACACCTATAACTTTAGAATCCTAAAATCCTATATGAATAACTTAATATAATTACATTAAACTCAACCTGCTTAAAATTTAGGTTGTTATATTAGTAAAATTTAATTAATCACAATTTACGATATATGAAACTGTTAATTTAGATTTCCATTTATTTATATAAAATAAGGATCACCATAGTTGGTAACAAATACTTCAACTCGATGCCTAGTTTCATCGAGGATCTAAAACTACAAAGGTGCAAAGTTGTTGGCATTGAACTTTAATCATACCAGTGGAGACATCTCATTTCAAAACCACATAAGACTTTTGGTAACTGAACCAACTTTTCAATACTCTACTTTTAAGCAAATTCTTCAAATTTCAGGTCATTCCAAAACTATTATTTCAAATTACTTTGAGGGTAAATCAAACTTTAAATCTTTAATAAAATGAATACTCTTTTCTTGTAAATCAAACCAACAAAAATGATAATAATATAATTAAAGATAGGATACATGTTACAATTACAACTTGAATTCAAATTGAAGCTATTACGTTATTCCGTCTCCGATATGTGTTTTGTCCTTAACACACTAGACCGCACTTCCACCATGCACTCCAACTAACTAATTATTAAAGATTTACTTACATATGCATTCACATAAACACACATTGTCACATTGAAGAACAAAAAGTCACATGATATAACACAAAGACTAAAAGATACTTAGGAAGCATAGTTACTTTCAACGGCTTGGTTTATTTTACTTCTAACATTCTAGTGATCCATCCTTCGACTTATTTAATTCTTATACTCGAATATGAAATTTTATGCGTACCTAAAAATAGTTGTGCTTTAATACGATTTGTATCAACTCGGATCTACGCCCATCCTAATTAAGAACTATTTCGGGTACATGAAACATAGTAGTGATAGGCTAAAGTCGTATCACCTAATCAAAGATAAACCTACAGTCCTCTAACTAAGGTAGTCAGTGGAAGCAGGGTCGAATCCGCAGGGAGACAGAGTTTCTAAATTAATATCCAATTAACTAGCTACTTCAGAAGAAAAGATGGAGAATTAATTAAACTAAAGATTAAACTAAGAGAGACGAATTAAACAGAGGATTTGACTATGGAATTAACAGCCTAGGGTATTAGGTCGGTCCACCATGCTTATACCAATCAAACAAGGTCAACAACTATCAAAACCTAGGTCAAGAGTCGAGGGATTAGAGCATGTGTTGAGCTATGGTTAAGACTCAACGCTCATAGTTCAACATACGCCGCTTGTTCACTAACGTAATCAGAACTACTGATGTGTCCTAGGCCTCTAGTCGTAAGACGGATCAGTGCAAACAAATATTAACCACAAGTAATCAACGAAATTGGCCACTAACATTAATCACTAATTAAGAACAAACCACACCACAATCACTCTAATCAAGCCCTAGAAATCAATAGGAGTCTAAATAGCAATCATGGTATAAACATGGCTTCCCTATCTAACACCCTAGAAAGAGAACTACTTATACATGATCGAATTAACAACAACCAATCTAATTGAAAACCCTAAGAATTGCATTATGAACTAATTGAGAAATAAGCAATTGAACTAAAGTAATTGAGATAAAGGAATAAAGCAATAAGCAAGACGATTACCAAATTGACGGAAAGCGAAAACTTTAATTGAATTGAAGTTGTACTCTAATCTCTTCTACAATCGAAGCAATGATAAACTAGGCTAAGAGCTCTCTAAGTGTTTAATAATATGAAAGATACAAAAAATAACAACCTAAAAAGTATTTATAGGTCATAAGAAAACAATAAGATAGAGTGGGGAAAATAACGAAAATCGCATCCCCGTGTCGTCCACCCGATCGGGCAAAAGGGCCGCCCGATCGGGTCTGGGAACAGGTTCCCAACAGCAGCAAAATAGGCTTCACCCGATGGGATCGGGCATCTTCCACCCGATCGGGGCCGCAACCTCAGCACCCGATCGGGTGAGACCACCCGATGCCATCGGGTGGTGGTCTTCTCAGGCTCTTCAGAATTCCAGCAACAAGGGGCTAAGTGTTACTCCGCCCGATGGGATCGGGCAACTCCACCCGATCGGGCGGAAAACCTGAACTTTCTGCTCTTTACTCGTACCCGATCGGGCAGTCGTTGCCCGACCCGATCGGGCGAGTCTACTTTCTTCCTTGCTTCTACTTGGCTTCAGACGCAAAGTCTTTGCACATTTACTTCTTCATAATGGGGTCCAAATACCATCTTGAGACCTCCAAGATGCCTCATAACCTTCCGCTATTAGCGTGGTGCTCAAAATATCAAGTAAATAGGGAGTTTTTCCCTAAAACTTGCAAAATGAAATAGAACACACAAACCACAACTATATCGAAATAGTTAGCATAAATAGCTCCTAAGAGCATCAATATCGCACAAATTAGCTTGTAAAGAAAGGGAAAAACTCTATAAGAAATCGATATATCAAGTAGAAATTTATAGTTCGGGAGAGTCCAAATCCAGCTAGGGTAGTAACCAGTAACAAGTCCAAGGTCTTCGAATTTCCGGTACCTGCAAAACCGAGCACCGTGAACTACCTCGGGGATGTTCCCGAGATCGGCTCTCCGATGCTTAAGTCAGATCTGATCTCAGAAGGTCTGAGAGTAGTACAAGTAAATGCTTTGGAATGTGTGTAAAAACGTATCTGAATGATCAGATGAGAGTACTATTTATATGTAGTACTGAAGTGACGTCATCTGGTAAAGATGGTGGTGTCATGAAAGCCTTTTGTCAGTGGGCCTGACTGAAATCCTGTACTTTCTAGCCTGAAAGATGCTTAGGGGTAAAATGGTAATTTTGCCCCCTAAGGGTATTTTAGTCATTTCACCGGTTAGGTGGGCCATGACTGGAATGGGCCCAAACATTAGCCCCACGCTCTACGTTGTAGTTTCGATCATGATGAGACTGCAACGTGGAGCGGAATGGTCTGTCTCGCTGTTTGAAAACTCGACGTACCCCAAAAAGTTCGAACGCCACAGAAGGGAGGTTTGAGTGAAAATTCAAACGCCCTCTATGGAGGGGTTCAGTGGGAATTCGAACGCCCTCCATAGAGGGTTCAGTAAGAATTCGAACGCCCTCCATGGAGGGGTTCAGTGAGAATTCGAACGCCCACCATAGAGGGGTTCAATAAGAATTCAAACGCCCTCCATGGAGGGGTTCAGTGAGAAGTCGAACGTCGTCCATGGAGGGGTTCAGTGAGAATTCGAACGCCCTCCATGGAGGGGTTCAGTGAAAATTCGAAAGCCCTCCATAGAGGGGTTCAATAAGAATTCGAACGCCCTCCATGGAGGGGTTCAGTGAGAATTCGAACGCCCTCCATAGTGGGGTTCAGTGAGAATTCGAACGCCCTCCATAGAGGGGTTCAGTGAGAATTCGAACGCCCTCCATGGGAGGGTTCAGTGAGAATTCGAACGCCCTCCATAGAGGGGTCTAATCCAAAATTCGAACGCCCTCCTAGGAGAATAGCTCATAAAATTCGAACGCCCTCCTAGGAGAATAGTACATAAAATTCGAATATCCTCTTAGGAAAATAGCTCATAAAATTCGAACGCCCTCCTAGGAGAATAGTTCATAAAATTCGAACGCCCTCCAAGGAGAATAGTTCATAAAATTCGAACGCCTTCCTAGGAGAGGTTCTAAAAAACTTACACAACTACCATTAAGTGGCTTAAAAATTCGAACCCCCTCATTAGGGAGGTCCATTGTAAACTTCGAACGCCCTAAATAGGGGTTTAATATGTAACTCGAACGCCCTCTATAGGGGTTCGATATAAAATCTTAGACACCCACCATTTGGTGGTTTATAATAAAAACTCGAACTCCCTCTTTGTAGTGGGTTCGAATAAAATTTAGACACATGTCCTGGGAAGGTTTTAGATGAAAATTCGAACGCCCTCCTTGAAGGGTTTCTTGGAAAAGTTCGAACGCCTTCCTCGATGGGGTTCTAGGAAAAATTCGAACGCTCTTATTAGAGTGGCTCAATACAAAAATTTCTTCGAGGGGACCTGGTTAGGGGTAATTGAGTCCAATACTCAATTTGATAATTCGAGGTAGCCAGGTAAGAGCTAATTGAGTCCAATACTCCATTTGATAATTCGTGGTAGCCTGGTAAGGGCTAATTGAGTCCAACACTCGTTTGCTCGAAGGGGGGGTGCCTTATGAAGGGCTTAGCATACTTAGAAATTTTTTCTAAAGTATGGATTCAAAGAACATCCTTGAATTTACTCGAGGTAGCTCAGTCAAAGGGTTGTTCCTTTTGAAGAGTTCGAGGTAGCCCCGGTTAGGGAAGATTTGTACAGCTGAATTTCTTCGAAGTAGGCCCGGTGAGGGTCAACGTTTTAAAGTCAATGCTTTAAAGTCAATGCTTTTAAAGTCAACTTTTGGGGTGGTCAACCATATTTTGACCGGTATTTATACGTTTCAACCGTATACATGACGTATCGCAACAAACCTCCTTCTACTCCTTGGCACGAACTCCCATGTTGGGTGACTGTTCATATTAGAGAGGTTACTGTTCAGGGTAGGTGAGATATAAATATTTCACTTCTTTCCTCATTTACTCACTTTGCAACTTCTCTCTACTTTCTCTCTCTAATTTTCTCTCTTTTAAAGAAGCCTTTTGCTTCCTTTGTGTGCTGCTCAGAGTGCGTCAAGAGTGCAAGGAATCTTCTTCGGGTAATTCGACCAAGGTATGATCTCTCATTCTTGACTCTTTTTCTTTCTTTTATTAAATTCGATAGGGGTTACTGTAATATAAATAATGAACCCTGTTTTCGAACTGAGCGCCTCCAATGCTTTGCCCCTTCCTTATATGCCCTGGGTAGATGAGGCTCCTGTTGTATCAATAGCTTATTGGGCCCCGAAATCTGATTTTTTACTCGATGCCGTTCCTATTGAGAAAGAGGAGTGTGAGGAAAACTTCGAGGGACCCGAAGAGTTTTTAGATCACCCGAATAAAGTAACGATAGCCTTCCCTCCTTCTAAGAGGAGTTACTTCGATTCTTTCCTTTCCCTTGGTGTAGTGCAAATCATGGAGGCGACGGATGAGGGGACTTCGACATCTAATTATTGCGAGCCCTGCCCTTCCCCCAACATGAGATTGGGAATAAGTGGCCACTGGTCAACGGGGAAGTGGCGAAAGGATCTACAAGGAGGGCTGTCGTTCTTGTCGACCCTGTACGCCATAAAGCTGCCCTATGTTATGTACCCTCCCCAAGTCACCGACTTGGTAGTATCACCACCTCCAGGGTGTATTGGTGTGTATAAGTCGTATTTCGAGCTGGGTTTGTGTTTCTCCTTGAACCCACTCTTTAAGGAAATTTTAGAGGCGTATAACATTGCCTTATGTCAACTTATGCCCAATTCTGTTGGGACAATTGTATCCTTTTTATGTATTTGTCGCATGCTTGGAGTGTGATCCTCATTGCGCCTTTGGTGCAACATGTTTAGAATAAACGAGGTGCCGACGTTCGCCATGGGCCTGGTTAGTACTCTTTTCAAGCCACACACATCATCATGGTTAAGGATGGTTGAAGAGACGAGAAGTCATATAAGGTTACGACCGAGATGCCAACTAACCATGCTTTTTTTCGAGGGGAGTTCCTCTTCATATTTCGAGGGGACCAGCCGTGGGATGTGCCCGTAACTCTGTCTGATAGCCCTCCTAACTTTGGCATGAATCTTAATGTGCCTGAAATGGACGCCGAGGAGGCTATTGTGGCCATTCATTGCCAAGCCACGTCATTCCATATTGATGGGAAGCAGAAATACAAGACAGATTATTGGCTGCCCAATGACAAGGACCTGGCCAACGAGCACTTCCTGTCGGCTTTCGGCGTGTCCCTAGCTTATGACCAATGTAGGGGTCCATTACTTATCTGTTTTCCTTGTTTATAGTATCAACTTGTTTCTTACTCACTTTCCGCTTTTGTAGTGCTTGCATATAACAACCTTGACGAGGAGATGAAGAAAAATACTGCGAAGAGTGGCATGGCTGCCATGGCTAGGTTGTCACTACAAACGGGGGAACTCAAAGTTCCCAAACCTCTTGCTGTAAGTCCGATCACCATCTTTTGCTTGGCTTTAGTTTTCTGTGTTTCCTCTAACTTGTCTTTTTCTTGTGCAGAATCCAAAACATAAACCGAAGGCAAAATCGGCTACGCCGAAACCTTTGCCTACACCATCTGCTACACTGCCCGACCCTTCTCTATCAGAGGTCGAGGTCCCCGAGAGTGCGCGATCTAAAAGGAAAGACCGCACCTCCCCTTCGCTCGAACCCTTGATACCGAATCTTAGCTTTAATCTGGGTGCGGGTTCTAGTCCTTTGGGCAAGGATGATGTCTAGGAGCTCCTGGTCAAGAAGACAAAATTGGTTAGACGACGTCGACGGTCAGTCCGGCGTCGTGAGCATCGAGAATGCCAGCCGAAAGGCTCTTCGGGCTCGTTACCAACGAGTTCAAGAGGCATTGTTGGTGCCTGGGGACAAGGAGGACATCTCCAAGCTCAGTGAAGCGAAGAAGATTGAAGCACTCAACAAGTGCTGGTTACAAGTGAGTCTCTTCATTTATTTCTTTTGTCAGTATCTCAATTATGTAACTTAACACTTTTCTTGTTACTTTTGTTGTCGTAGATGTCTATCCGAATGGCCTGCCTTACTGAAAAGGAAGGTCGTGATTCGGGTAAGCTGGCCGAGGAGCTTGACAAGTGCAAGCATGAGCTGCTGAAGGCTTCTCGAAGGATCCGTTCTCTCGAGGTTGAGGTTGAGCTCGAGAAGGCCACGAGGTTGAACACCGACAACCTCGAAGCTTTTAACAGCGAGAGGACGAGCCTGATAACCAACAAGGAGGAGCTGTCCAACCAGCTTAAGGCAGCTGAGAAGAAGCTCGAGGCCTCGCGCAAGGAGGTCGCTGATCTCGAAGACCATCTGAGGGGTCAAAAGGAGTTGCTCGATCGCGCCCTGGCTCAGCGGGATGACTTGCAGCAGAAATATGACAAGTCTGTCAAGGATTTAAAACAAAAGGGGAGCAAGTACATCCGTTGCTGGAAGAGGTCGCAGGAGGGCCTCAACTTTGCTGACCAAAAGCTGGTTAAGGGTTTTAAGTCTGCTCGAGATGACATCCATCGTTGTTTCGAGAAGACTTTGAAGGACCTAGCTCCTGACTTGGACTTCCAGCAAGTCTTGGCGAAGTACGAGGAGATGAGAAGGCGACCATTAAGGCATTCATGGCGCAGGAGCAGGGTGACCAGGGGGCTGGAGACGCTTCGACCTCTGTTGCTGAGGTGGTCAAAGAGGCTAAGGGGGATCAAGCCCCTGCTAACCTTTCACCTGTTAAGGAAGGTGAGGTCGAGGCTGCCGAGGTTGCGGTTGAGGCTGTTGAGGGCGAGACTGAAGCTGGTGAAGCTGACGATGCGAGCTCCTCATTCGAATCCTCGTCTGAAGAGGAGGATATCGACATAGAGGCTTAGGCGCCTGGGTTTCTTCTCTATGACATTTGTAACTTAGTATTTTTGTAACAGTTTTTCTTTGTTCGATGTACTCAAAGCTTGTAATCTTTAATTGGAATGGAATGAAAATAACTGTTTTGCTTATCGTGTTTTATATTTTCTTTGCATTTATTTCTGACTTGCTAGGTCTTTTGTTTCTGAATGATGGAATTCGAATATTGTTTCTTTTGTATGAGATGATAAAATTCAAGCACCCCCTAAAGAAGGGTCCATTGAAAAATTCGAAGGCCCTCCTTGAAGGAGTTTAATAATCATTCGAACATCATTCTTAACATGGATTCATGAAGTGATGAAGGTAAGTTTGAAAGACCGGTGAGGTCGTATTTTATCCATAAATTCTTTGAACCTGTTAGGTGTAAAGAAAATTCGAATACGATACATATAAATAAAATGCATGACAATTTCGAAAGACTGGTGAGGTCGTGTTTTATTCACAATTTTCAACAAGTCTGTCTGGACCGGCAAGGTCTACAAGTTTGAGAATAATACAAACACTTCGATGCATATCACAGCAATTTAATCTTCATCTATACCAGCTAGGTCGAAGTAGTATAAGAAACATTAACTTGCTCTATATTAGCCCCTTAACTTGCTGTGGTTTGCTTCAAATATTCAAACATAGAATTTCCTCAAGTTGTCAACATTCCATGGACGAAACAAAGGATTACCATCCATGTTCTCGAGCTTGTATGTTCCAGGACGAATAACCTAAGTTACTCGATATGGTTCTAACCAATTTGGACTCAGCATGCCAAGGTCTTGCGTTTTTCTTGTGGCTTCAATTTTTCGAAGGACTAGGTCTCCTACTTCGAACTTCCTTTCCTTAACTCCTAGATTATATAGTCTGGTCATTCTTGCTTTCTGAGCAATTGATTTGAGCAGTGCATTCCCTCCGTCTCTGGCAAGAGGTCGAGTTTGACGCTTTTTTCTTCCTCGTTTTGCCCGTAATCATAGAAGGTTATCCTCGGTGAGGGGATATCCACTTCAACTGGCAGTACGGCTTCACTTCCATAGACCAAGTTAAAAGGCGTGTGGCCAGTTGCCTCTTTTACCGTAGTTCGAGCTGACCATAATATGCCTGGAAGATCTTCGACCCAGGACCCCTTTACTCCATCTAACATTTTCTTCAGCCTTTTGAGGATGACTTTGTTGGCTGCCTCGGCTTGCCCGTTGAATCTTTTTTGTATGTCGAATCGAGCGCAATAGGCTTTGGTAGGTCCAGTGTATTTCCTTCGAATTCTCTCCAAACACCATTGTGGCGGTGTCCGGCTTTTTCATTCTCTCCATTTTTCAAATGGTAAAGGTGATTTTTCCTTGAGTTGCCGGTTAGGCCTCCGGAAGCGAAGCCCCCAGATATGACTCCTACATAGCCTTCGGTTTCATCGCTCTTAGTTTGTTTTTCTTTTCCTTTATCTCTCCTTCGATCACTATGGGGTTCTTTGAGGTACCTGTTCAATTTTCCTTCATCAGCCAATTTGTCGAGTGCCTTTTTCAACTCTCTACAGTCCTTGGTCGTGTGACCGCAATCCTTATAGTATTCATACCATAACTTCTTTTCCATGCGATAACTCGACGTTCTGATGGGATTTGGTCGAGGTAACACAAATTTCTCTTTTATGTCTAAGTATATTTCTCTGCGATTGACGTTGAAACGAGGGTCATGGCCTCCGTTAGAAGGTCGATGTCTCTTTAACCTATCTGCCATATCCTTCTGATTTGACGGCTCGCTTCTTCTCTTGTTACTTCCCTCCTCATGCACATTCTTGCAGATGTCCGACTCTTGGATATACTTCTATGCCAGCCTCATGGCATCTGCCATAGTAAGAGTTTCCCTCTTGGCGAACTCGAATTTGAATCGTCCAGGATAGAGGCCATTCATCAAGGCCGTAACAGCGACTCCATCTTGGAGGTCGGATACCTTGAGGGACTCTTCGTTGAACCACTTAATGTAGCAGCTCAGGCTTTCCCCTTTTTGCTGAGAAACTGACATCAAGTGTACACTAGTCTTCTTGTGGCGTTTTGCCACTATGAAGTGCTGAGAGAAGAGAGCTTCGAGAGCCGAGAAGCTGGTGATGATGCCAGTAGGCAGACTAGTGAACCAATTGAGAGCCAAGCCTTTGATGGTGGTCGGGAACTACCTGCACCACGTTGCCTCGCAAAACGTCTGCACACTCATTCGAGCTTTGTATGCGGCTAGATGATCAGCAGGATCAGTAACACCTGAGTAATGCTCTATCGAAGGGATTTTGACTTTGCCCGGGTTAGGGGTCTCCATGATGTGTTGGCTGAAAGGTGATTTATGTGCCACTGCTGAACCAACTCGAAAACCTTATTCAACTGCCTCTTCGGGATCCTCGATGTGTTGTGGGTTCCCTATTCTCAGAGTGTGACGGCTAGTCACGGGGTGAGATTGTCCTGTGGTTCTTGTGGCTATACGTACTTCGAATTCCCTCCCTGGGATTGTTCTCTTATCTTTTCGATGATCTCCCGGGCGTCGAAGTTCTTACCCCTCATCTGTTTCTGCTGTATGATGTGCCGAGCGTCATCTTGGTTTGGCGACATGATAGATTTCCCTTTCGAAGCAGCAGGTATCCTCTTCAAGGGGCCAGCAGCAGCGTGCTCGGTTAGGGCACGTTTTGGCTGTGCTGCCCTTCGATGAGCCTGCGGCTGATCCAGGACTGTCCCTCGGTCAGGGGGAGTAGTCTGTTGAGTCTTCATGACTGAAACGAGTTGTTGCATGACAGTAGTCATATGCCTTTCCATTCGGAGTTTGAGTTTTCGAAGGTCCGAGTAAGTCACTGCTGGTGGTGGTGTTTCGATAGCTGTGTCAGCCTGGCTTCCAGTAATGGGGACGTCGGTCTCGTCCTCCACAATAGCACCTCCCTTATTCATAAGAGTGGTCTGAGCATTCTCGGAAGTAGTCCTTGGAGCAGTAGTACCGCGGTTACCTTGTCCTCGTGTCAGGGTGTTCGAAAATGCAACTGTTATGTTAGATCCCCACAGACGGCGCCAACTATTTCGGGTACAAGAAACATAGTAGAAATTTATAGTTCGGGGAGTCCAAATCAAGCTAGGGTAGTAACCAGTAACAAATCTAAGGTCTTCGAATTTCCGGTACCTGCAAAATCGAGCACCGTGAACTACCCCGGGGATGTGCCCGGGATAGGCTCTCCGATGCTTAAGTCAGATCTGATCTCAGAAGGTCTGAGAGTAGTATAAGTAAATGCTTTGGAATGTGTGTAAAAACGTACCTGAATGATCAGATGAGAGTACTATTTATAGGTAGTACTGAAGTGACGTCATCTGGTGAAGATGGTGGTGTCATGAAAGCCTTTTTGTCAGTGGGCCTGACTGAAGGCCTATACTTTCTAGCCTGAAAGATGCTTAGGGGTAAAATAGTAATTTTCCCCCTAAGGGTATTTTTGTCATTTCACTGGTTAGGTGGGCCATGACTGGAATGGGCCCAAACAAGAACTAAACATGAGGAGATTCATATAATCTAGATAATCGTCATAGTTAGCAATTAACAAAATACTCGTGAAAATAGGGGTACTACATGAACCAGTTATCCACGTTGTGGTTTGGGCACTCTTTCTGTACTTGCCTAAACCTATTCCATCTGTCTTAGCAGGTTCTTGAAAGAATTTAGCCAACTTGTGCCTGATATCTACAATTTTTGTTGGAGGAAAATACTCCCTCAAGAATGCCCAAAAATACAACTCCAATCTATCTCAGTAATATCATTCAACATATCTAAAGGAGAACTCAAATATCATAACCTTCAGTTACTAAGAGTGACCCCGGGGTATTCAGTAGGATGATCTCCAAATTGGTTTTGTTTCATTGTCGATAAGAGGACAAGCTTGATCTCAAAATTAGTCTCGGTTGTAGTGGCCTAATGTAATAGCCTTGATTCAGATTAGAGTTATGATTGATATTAGATTACCATGAATAATATTATATGTTATTTATATTATTATCATTATCATTATTTATTACTGTTTGTTGGATTTAAAAGGAAGGATTTTTCTTTTGTTTTAATTTGTGAAAGTTGTCCTAATTTTCGAAATGGTTTTGAGATGATTTGGGATAAAAATGATTCACTTTAAAGTTATAATGAAAAATCGGTTTAGTTTGGAAATATAAAAAATGTTTTTAAAATGTGATCACTTATAATAGAATGACTAAAGTTCAATGCTAATATGGTGACCATTTTGTTGTTTTTGCTCCTCAATGAACCTAGGCGTTGGGAAGCTGAGACATAAAATGTTAACGAATGGAAGCTGGACTCTTGACTGTGAAGTTCAGTGATTTTGGTTTTATGTGAATTACATCAAATATACTTCTAATATTTTGTTATTGATTTTGATGAGTTTGTTTATACAAATCTTATGGTTTTAAGGTTAGAGAATGAAAATTTTTCTAAGTGTGGTTGAGTGTAATAGCCCTGTTTTAAAAGTATTTTTAATAGTTATTAAGTATAATATTAGCTTAATTAATGACTGAAACTCTGGTGTTTCAAATGAAAATCTACATTTTATTATATTATTACTGTTAACAGGTTGTGCTATATTTAATGACTTAATTATATTAAATTACTTTATTGGAATTGCTTTAAATTATATTGACTTGTATATTAGTTTAAGAAATGAGTTTGAGATATTATTATTTCTATAAGTAATTTCCTATCAATTGAACTATATTTTGTAAAGATAAATATATTTGTGTGAGAGTAGAACTAAATCAATTAAGAGAAGAATATTTAGATTAAAAAGGGAAAGAAATTGAAATTGGGAAAGTGGCGTGGCAATTTAGGAATAAGGGAAAGGGGTCATATGTAAGCGAGGGAGTGAGGATGGGATGATTCATCAAATAAATAAATAATAAAGAAACAAACGGGGAGGGGGAGGGGATTTTTTCTCGTGGAAACAGGAACAGAAAAAGAAAGAGAGTAAGTGTCAGGAAAGAGAGAAACAGAGGAAGAGAGAGAGGGAGACGGAGTAGAGTAGATGGAGCTCAAGGGAAGAAGAATAAGAGAGATAGAAACTCAGCTCCGATGGGACGATGTGGCAAGGCCGACAAGAGGTGGAGGAAGGAGAAAGAGGGAGAAGCGTGAAAGAGAGTAGGAGTAGTGGCCGCGAGACCTTAGGCCAATTCCAATCACTTTCTGGCAAGGAAAAGGGAAGGAAAATGAAAGCGATGGTCTAACAATCAAAACCTTGAACCTACTTCAGAAGTTTTCTGAAATTTAAGTTAGAAGATAGAGTGATCGGGTTGTATTTACGTGGTGGTGGTGCCGCCTTCGCGTGGTTGATCGAGGCCCTATGTTCTTGCTTTATTGTTGCTAGGTATTAAACAACTAACCTTGATCTAATTCATATATTTTTCTCCTCTAAAATTATTTTATTAATTGTTATCTGTTTCTGATGTTATTATTAAATTTAGGATGGAGATTAAGTATTGATTCTATGCTTATGAAAATTGTTGTTAGCTTGAGAAAGGCTAAGCTGATCCTCCAACTCCTTGTTGAGTTCTTTCTTGAGACCCGTGCAAAGATGTTCTTAGCCTCAGGTCCAAACCTGAAAAGCAAGGAAACCAACCCGGAGGTTTGGTGGGTGGTCGCCCCTCCGATGCTTAAGTCAGTATGATGTAAGAGAGGAGCTCTGACAATATTTTAGCAGAGTAAGTTTAGGAGTAGGTGAGATTCTCCCTTTTACCTGATTTTGAGGGACTATTTATATTGTTTGGAAATAGAAAAGATCACCCTAAAATAGGAAGATATTCTTGGCCAAGCAATCACTTAGTGACACTTGTCATGGTCTTATTGCCTAGGTAGGTTTAGCCAATCAGTTGTTGCCTTTTCTTGGGATTTGGGCTCTGATTATTCTCTTTAAGGGGAATAAATGTGCCACATTCCTTCCTAGGAATTTCATAAATAATCCCTCCTTATAGGCCATATGTCCTTCCTAAAATTAGCCACGTGGTGTGCGCTAATTAGTCCACGTGGCATTCATTGATAGGTTCATGTGTCTTGTTCTGTCTATCCCACAACATTTGCCCCTAAAAGGGGGTTGATCTTTTGTTCAAATTGATTAATACCATTTTAGAGAGTAACTGTTCAAATTACTGTTTCCTTTCAAATTTTTAACTGATCTTCCGTCCAATCAGAAATAGCAGGCGTGACGTGTTAGTTTCTTTAAGTGACACGTGTCGAGTAACTTTTTTCACCCCCTATAAATACCCCTTCATCACCTTCATTTCTCATTTTCGCATTTCCATATCTGGAGAGAGCTTCTAGAGAGAGATAGAGTATCTCTATTTGGAAAGGACTTTTTGGAGGGAGAAAATTGACTTTGAGGAGACCAAGGGCGTCTTGACTTTAGAGAGAAGAAAAAAGTTTTTCACTACTCCGTCCACCACTTGTTAGGTATTTTCCTTTTTCCTCCATTTGCTTTTCCTTCTTATTCATTTTTCTTTTAAAAATAAAATGGTTTCTTTTCACCTCGTACAATAATTCTGGTCGACCTATGGAGTGTGCTGACCCTAGGACCGTTCTTATTTCTTTTTAGGCTTCTTCTAGAGTTGGGCTTATCTCGACTGGACATCAATACCCTCATTTTTATATAACGAACCACCCATTTCTGACGATCCAGTCTCTGCCTTTGCAGGGTAATCTGGCGCACTTCAAGCAAACGGCGCATCTAAGTCGTTCACTAATTCTTCCGGCCTCCAACTCTGAAATGGAGGAATCAACTGGTAGAGGGACAAAAAGAGAGGCGTCGGATGTTGTAGAGGAGATTCAGCCACAGGAAGTTGCATCCTTGGCTGAGTTTCGCTAGCAAGGTGTAGACGAAGAGGTGCTCTTCCTGACCAAGACGAAGCTAGTCCGTCTGGTAGAGATTCAGACGATGAGGAGGAGGAAACGGAAGAAGAAAGATCTGGGAGTCCTTCTACTACTTCTGCAGAAATTAGGCAGCGTCTGGGCCTCTTTCTGACCCGTCCTATGTGGCTGTAAACATTGATTGGGCGGAGAAGCTAGGCAAAGATGGTAGTAGCCTAGATAGAGAAATGTCCATGACACACTTCCACTTTATTCTTCCCAGGAAAGGGGAAACAATTTATCATGCTCCCAATGGTCAGTTTGGTGTGTACGAGTCAGCTCTAGATGAGGGTTGAGGTTCCCTTTTCACCCTTTTATTTTTGAGATACTTAGACATTATAGCATAGGTCATAATCAGCTACCCCCTAATGCTTGGCATAACATCTTGACCTTATAGCCACTTGTGAATTACGCGGCCTAACCCTGTCGATAGTTGTTTTTACCCATATACACTATGTATCCCGACTTCTAAGGACGGTAAATGGAAGTTGGTTTAGCATATACAATAGGGCAGGAATCTTGACAGCTTTTCATAAGCCATCCAAAATGCACAACGGAAGTCTTAGTTCGTGTTCGTCCAAGCGCCAAACGCAGAGACTGTTGAGTACTATAGGTATCAAAATCGGGCTGTGACTTATGTAGGACGGGGGGCTCCTATACTGGAATCTAGAGGATAGGAATGACGACGTTGTATGGTCCATTTTATGGCCAAAGAATACCTCCATCCTGGAACTAGGAAACCTGGATGCACAAAACCTAAGAAATATCTTTTGAAGGGACCGACCGGTTGGATCCCTTTCAAAGAGATGTTTTTTAGAGAGAGTTTTTTGATCGCCTTTCTCTTAAAGCAGGGCAAAGATAATATAATAAAATCATATAGAGTTTTTCCCGTTGTTTGCAAGCTAAAATGTGCAACATTGACGCTCTTGGGAGCTATTTATGCTAACTATATCGATATAGTTGTGGTTTGGTTGTTTTGTGATGTTTTACAGGTTTTAGGGAAAAACTACCTATTTTCTATCGTTTTGCCCACCACACTGTAGCGGAGAAGTTATGAGGCATGTAGGAGGTCTCGAGATTGTATACGAGCCTCTTTTGAAGAAGAATTATTGAGAAACTTGGCGTCTGAAGCTAAGCACTAGAGCTGCCCACGAAATGGCTTTACCCGATAGCATCGGGCAGCCATTGCCCGATCGGGCGACGATCTTCTAGGCCAAAAACATCATATTTTCCACTCGATCGGGCAACCTTACCCGATCCCATCGGGTGAGAAAACACTTGGTCATTTTCGTGGTTTTTGAAGGCTTTGAAGAAGATAATGGCCCGATGGCATCGGGCAACCTTGCCCGATCGGGTGTTAGGGTTTTGGCCCCGATTGGGTGGCCCTTACCCGATCCCATCGGGTGGACGTTGGATATTGGCTGTTGAAGTCTTGTTCCCAGGCCGATCGGGCAGAAGACACGGAGGGGCGATTTTTCGTTTTTCCGTCCTATCTTATTTGCTTTCTTAGGTTAATATAAATACTCTTTAGTTTATTTTTACATTGATCTTGGATTATCATAAACACTTTTTAGAGTTTTTCATTAGTTTCAGCATTGTAGAGCAGGTCAAACCTATGTTCGATTCAATAAAAGTTATCGCTTTCAGTCAATTGGTAATTTCTTTCTTATTGCTTTATTGTTATTCCTCATTTGCTTTGGTTTAGCTATAGATTATTTCATGATGCAATTGTTAGGGTTTCTTATTAGAATTGTTGTTGTTAGTTTAATTATGATTGAGTAGATCCCTTTCTAGGTTATTAGATAGGGAAGCCATGTTTATACCATTATTGATGATTGGACTTCTATTGATTTTTAGGGCTTGATTAGAGTAATTATGGTGTGGTTTGTTCTTGATTAGTAATTAAAGTTAGTGGCCAATTTCATTGATTGCTTGTGGTTAATAATTGTCTGCATAGACCCGTCTTACGATTAGAGGCCTAGGACACATCAGTAGTTCTGATTATGTTAGTGAACAGGCGGCGTATGTTGAACTATGAGCATTGAGACTTAACCATAGCTCAACATATGCTCTAATCCCTCGACTCTTGACTTAGGTTTTGATAGTAGTTTACCCTATTTGATTGGTATAAGCATGGTGGACCAAACTAATACCCTAGGCTTTTATCCAATAGTTAAATCTCGGTTTAATTCTCGTTTTCTCTAGTTTAATTATTAGTTCAGTTAATCATATCTGATTTCACCTGAAGTAGTTATTTGGTTGAATATTAATAGAAACTCTGTCTCCCTATGGACTCGACCCCGCTTCCCTTGACTGCTATTGTTAGAGTACTGTAGGATCTATCTTTGAATAGGTGATACGACTTTAGCCTATCAAATTTTGGTGTTGTTACCGGGGAGACGGATAGTTTTCTATTTTTTATTCAATTATTTAGCGTACTTCTTTTTGCCTCATTGGAACCTTCCGTTCCAATCGAGGTCGTTCTCATATTTATCTTGTTGTTTCCGTTTATGTCCAGGTACCATAAGAAAAATCATATATTCCCTATAGATCTCGATACGAAAGCGATACTTCGGGACCTTAGAAAAGAGTTTGAACAAGAGAAACCTGATTCAGAGACTTCTTCACCACCAATGTAGAAGTCGCTGAAATCCTATGGGGTGTCTAATCCTAAAGGCATACCCACTGGTCCACAAATGCCCACCATTGCTGCAAATAATTTCGAGATCAAGCCTGCGCTCATCAATATGGTGCAACAAAATCAGTTTGGTGGGCATGCTTCGGAAGATCCGACCAATCATCTACAGAGATTCCAACAACTCTGCAGAAATGTTAAACATTAAGGAGTCACACCTGAGCAGCTGAAAGTCATGTTATTCGAGTTTTCACTCAGAGACGAAGCTCAGAGGTGGTTTAGTGACATCGTCGAGAAATAATGGTCGGGGATTTCTGATGCGTTCCTTCAAGAGTATTACCCTCCCACAAAGACAACAGATATCAGAAACAAGTTGGCCATGTTTTTCCAAGAGCCAGATGAGACATTGAGGGAAGCGTGGACTAGATTCAGAGACCTACAAGGGGAGTGTCCACATCATAATATGGACAGGTGGTTTCTGACGCAGACTTTCTACAATGGTCTAAAATCCCAGACGAAGAGTACTTTTGATTCGTTTGCACGAGGAGTTTTTAGACAAGGCAGTTGATGAAGATTACAATTTCCTAGCCAATCTCGCAGCAAATGATCATTCATCATCTAGGAGTCTAACTAAGAAGGTAATTGATGTTGACGCTACTTCATTACTTACTTCTCAGATGGCGCAGCTAAATCAGCAATTGCAAACATTGAAGCCTTCTAGTTCGACACCTCCGCCTATGAGTATAAATGTCATGTCAGCAGTTGCACCCATCACCTCATCTTACTGCGAGGTGTGTGGTATTCAGAGTCACTTTGGCCATGACTATCAGTTCGATCAAAAGCAAATGGAACAGGCGAATGCCTTTCAGCAAAGACAGCCAAATAAACCCCACTCCAACACATACAATCCAGGTTGGAGAGACAACCCACTTCTCTCATATCGTAGCAACAATGTGCAAAACCCTCATCCTCCACAAAACAACTACCAACAACCACAAAATTCCTTCCATCCTCCACTAATCCCCCAAAATCCAACTACTACCAAAACCAAGGGAATCCTCACAATCCCCCTGGTTTCCAAAGACCTACCCATCAGAATTTCCAGCCAACACCACAAAATGTAGCCCCACAAGAGCCAACCACATCTGAATTGATGAAGCTGATGTTGGCCATGCAAAAGACCAATGAGGAAGTGCAAAGAGTCCAAGAGAAGCATATGCACGCTCAAGCGGAGGCACAAAGAGCTCAAGAGAAGCACATCAAACTTATCGAGACTCAGATTGCACAATTGGCAGGAAACAATGCTCAAAGGCAGTAAAGACAATTGTCTGAGAAGCCTATGCAAAAGGAGCAAGCAAATGCCGTTACACTTCGTAGTGGCACTGCTTATGCTGCTCTCTTATGCCCGTTTATGATGATGATGCTCCTAGCAAGGAGAAGGTGGTAGTAGAGAAAGATTCGGAGAAGAGTTTGACATCTGATGTCGAACTTTCTGAGGAAGATAAATAGACAGGAAAGAAGAAGGAGAAGGTTTCTAAAACGCCTTACACCAAGGCTGCCTTTTCCTCATCGAATGCCAAAGTCCAAAGTGGATCAACAGCTTGGTAAGTTCTTGGCTATGGTCAAGAACCTTGAGGTAACTGTCCCTTTTACAGAACTTATTTCTCGAATACCTGTTTATGCTAAGTTTTTGAAGGAGATGATCAATAAAAAGAAAGATTTTGGTGGGGTAGATAGAGTCGCTCTGGCTGAAGAGTGTAGTGCTGTTTTGCAAAATAAATCCCCACCTAAATTAAAAGATCCTGGTAGTTTTTCCATCCCATGTCATGTAGGTGCATTATTTATCGATAAAGCATTATGTGATTTAGGTGCATCTATGTTTGTCATGCCATTGTCTGTCTGTAAGAAACTTAATATGGGGGCACTTAAGTGCACTCAAATTACTTTGCATATGGATGACCCTTCTATAAAATATCCCCTAGGTGTTTTAGAAGACGTCTCTGTTAGGGTGGGAAAATTCTACATTCCAGTGGACTTCGTTGTTTTGGATATGGAGGAGGATGCCCAAATTCCTATTATATTGGGTAGGCCATTTTTGTGCACTACTGGTGCGGTTATTGATGTCAAGTCTAGGTCTGTGACTGTTGACCCTTGAGTTTTGAAGATGACTTAACCAACAAAACACATATTGTGTTTTACTTATGATATTGCTAGGTAATTTATTCTCGAACAAAGAGAATACTTGATCGAAGATTAAATTAGAGAATTAATCAAAGATCGAAGTGAAGATGTTCGAAAGATGAAGTATCAAGTTTGGAGTGAAGATTAGAATACATTAAGATGTATTAAATATCTTCTTGTTAAGGTCCAGTAAATGCTTAATCTAGTTTGTGTTGAATTCTCAAACGGAACTTATATCTGTTCCCGTGACAGGACTGGCACTATTTGAAACAAGGTTAGGGAATAGACCTAGAAATGACTTTAGGAACAGCTAACATATTCCAAGCTGTGCGCCTAACATTGTTGTGCGCCCAAGGAAGGTTGTTCGTGAGTTCTTAGTTAGTTTTAACTTAGTCGATGACTTTAGGGAGTTAGTTGTTAGTTTGTTAAGAATTTATTTAAAATGATTTTCTGATTTTATTAGGATAAAATCAACTTTTATATTTTATGTAAATCAAAAGATTTTATTTATTAAACTTAATTTGATTTTCGTTTTTTAAAAGGATTTTCTTTAAAAACTTAATTATGATTTTCGGTTATGTTTAAGATATTTATAAAAGATATTTTCCTAAAAACTAATTAAAGAAAATGGTTAATTTATTCCCCAAGCAAAATATCACGTTCTAGTTTACTGCTACACGTTTCACAGTGAAGTGGTTAGTGGGCTTGATTATTTTCTTAAGCCTTAATTTATTTTAAATTAGTTTAAATAAGCTTCAAGTTTTATAAACCACGTTATTCATACTGCTTCTCTTTATTGAGCTAAGTAGTGGGTTAGTGGTTATTCATTTCTCAAGGAAAGTTTAATAAAAACTAAAAAATAAATTAAAGTAATGGATATCATGGATTAGTGGACTATGTAGTGGTCTTGCCTAAGTACATTATAAATAGGCGCCTAAACCTTGGAAATAAATGTGTATGACTTAACCGAATATTCCGAGTTGTCTTAAAGAGTCAGTGTCGTTCCTAAGAGAATTCATACTTACTTTATTCGAGTTTATACTCTTCCATTGTTTTACACATTGTATTTTTGGGTAAGGTTTTGAGTGAACTCTTGTAAGTGTGAGAAGCTTTGAGTGAAGCGTGAGAAAGAGAAAAAAGAAACTTTGAGGGAAGTTCAAGAGGAACAATAGTTGTGGAAACTATTGTTAGGAAATTGAGTTTAGCAACTCAAGTTGTGGCTCGAGAGAAAAGTAATAGGTTTGTAAACAGAGTCGTTTGCCTATTACAGTGGAAAATTTCGAGTCAAAATCCCTTGTGGTCGAGGTCATTTCTTCATATGGCCTAGGAAGTTTTTCCTCGCTAAAATATCTCGTATTCCCTAGCTAGCTTTTATTTCCGCAAAAGTACAGCATATTCCCTCACTATAGTTCACCCCCCTCCTCTTGTACTGCTCATATTATGTAACAATTGGCATCAGAGAGGGAGCTCTAATAACCAAGGAAACCCTGTTGAGTTCGAGATCTTGGATAATATGAATACTAGAGAGAAACTGGAAGAAGGGTACCTACACAGAGGCCACCAATGTTCAACGGCAAGTTCTATACCTACTGGAAAAACCGAATGGAGATCTTCATCAAAGTCGACAATTACCAGGTATGGCGAGTCATAGAGGTAGGCGACTTTGAAATCACTACCACTAATGACAAGAATGAGGTCATTCCTAAATCCATCTCTGATTTTGACAAAGCTGGTTTCGAAAAAATGAAAATTAATGCTCTTGCCATCAAACTACTTCATTGTGGTCTTGGACCCCACGAACACAATCGTGTCATGGGATGCAAAACCGCAAAACAAATTTGGGATCTACTTGAAGTCAACCATGAAGGTACGAGTGAAGTTAAGAGATCAAAAATAGACCTTTTGATGAACTAATATGAACTTTTTCAAATGAAATCAAAAGAGTCTATAGAAGAGATGTTTACATGCTTTACAAATATTATTAATGAGCTAACCTCTATTGGAAAAGTGAGAACCTCTGAGGAACAGGTACGTAAGGTCCTAAGGAGCCTTCCTAGGGATCATTGGATGGCTAAGATTACGGCCTTACAGGAAACTAAGGACTTTACAAAGTTCAATCTGGAACAACTTGCTGGTTCCCTTATGACTCACGAGCTACACTTGGACAATGAAAATGGAGATATGTCCAAACAGAAGTCGATTGCCTAAAAATCCAATGAAATTGATGACTCAAAAACAGACGGAGAGGAATCCGCTCTCATGGTCCGAAAATTCAAAAGGATTTTTTGGAACACAAAGAATGGAGACTACAAAGGTAAAAACAAGAAATATTCTAACAAACCTGTTTGTCGTAAATGTGGCACATTCGATCACTTTATTAAAGAATGTCCCCAATGGGAACAAGACAAAGGCAAAGGAAGAGAACGAAGCAAAGATAGGAACAAGGAGTACAAGAGTTCCTATACCAGATCCGACTTGAAGAAAGAAATGGTTGTTGCATGGGGAGAATTTGATTCCGAGGAAGAAGATGATCATCTACCTAATGAGGAAACAGCAAACTTTTGTCTCATGGCACTCGACAATTCCGAATCTGATGATGAGATCAAATCTCTTGAGGCAAGTTTAGACACTATTAAAACTCGTCTTAATTCTTTAAGTAAAGAGGAATTATTTGAATTTATTGTTGATGCTGTAAATGATTGCAAAGATAAGTCCATTAAGTTGAAACAAAGTCAACATGCTTTAGTTGTTGCAAAGGAACATACTTCTTGGCTTAAAAGTATTCGAACTGACATTGAAAACAGGTTTTTCGAACTATTTGATAAAAATCTAAGTTTAAAAGAGAATTTCGGAGTTGTTAAAAATGAGAACTACTTATGAAGCCTTGAGTTATCTCAATTGAAAGAATTTGTTCCTGAAGTTAGTTCATTTGACATTAAGTCAGTTCCCTTACAAAGTTTCAAATCTGAAATAAAAGAATTGAAAAATCATATTTCGTTTTTGGAAAAAGAGAATCAGGAACTTGATGGGGAACTGAACTTAAGTAGGAACAAGAAGAAGTTCCTTCCTATTCCTAATTGGATTAAAAATCCTCAAACCAAACAAACTGAAGGTCTTGGTTTCAATTACAAAAAGAAATTTGAAAAACCTAAAAAGAAAGCCGACTTACCAAGTGATAAAGTTTATATGTTTTGTGGAAAAACTGGTCATTATAGGAACTCATGTCCTATTAGACTTGGTCGACTAGAAAAAAAACTTGGAAACAAGCAAATTAACTTGGAAAGAGAAATCTAATGTTGATGAAGGAAAGGAGCCCAAGAAAGATTGGGTTCCTAACTCTAACAATTAGTTTTCTTGCAGGCTAGAGTGAGGGGGAACAACGCATGGTACCTAGATAGTGGTTGTTCAAAGCATATGACTATAGATAGCTCAAGATTCCTTTCACTCTCTGCCTATGATGGTGGAAGTGTGACTTTTGGTGACAACATGAAAGGCAACATAATTGCCATGGGCAAAGTTGGTAAGTCATCGTCACATTACATAGATATTGTTTTCTAGTAGATGGTTTAAAGCATAACTTGTTGAGTATTTCCCAATTCTGTGATAAGGGGAATAATGTGAAGTTTAACAGCGAAAAGTGTTTGATCGTCAACAAAAGCACTAAGGATGTCATTTTAGAAGGAACAAGGAAAGCGAACACATATCTTGTCGATCTTAACCTTGTTCCCAAAAATTAATTTACATGCCTTAGTGTTATTGATGATGATCCATTATTATGGCATATGCGTCTTGGACATGCTAGATTTTCTTTGCTTGACAAACTTCGATCGAAAGAACTAGTTTTAGGTTTACCTTCAATTAAGTTTCACATAGATCGAGTTTGTGATGCGTGTGCTAGAGGAAAGCATGTAAGGTCCTCCTCTAAGTCCAAAAACGTGGTGAGTACCACAAGACCATTAGAGTTAATTCATATGGATTTGTGTGGACCAATGAGGATTCAAAGTAGGAGTGGCAAGAAGTATGTGCTAGTGATTATTGATTACTATTCTAGATTTACTTGGATTATTTTTCTTTCTAGCAAGGATGAGACTTATGATGAGTTCTTAGTGTTTGCAAAGAAAGTTTAAAATTTGAGTGGTCAAAAACTGTTGCACATTAGATCCGATCATGGCAAGGAATTTGAGAACTTTAAGTTTGAAGACTGTAGTAGGGAACATGGCTTGGACCACAATTTTACCGCCCCTAGGACACCCCAACAAATTGGGGTTGTTGAAAGGAACAATAGAACCTTAGAAGAAATGGCTAGAACTATGTTGATAGATAGTGGACTTCCTAGGAACTTTTGGGCCGAAGCAGTGAATACTACTTGTCACATTATAACCCGTGCCATGGTGAGACCTTTAGTAAACAAAACCCATTATAAGCTTTATTTTGGTACAAAGCCCAATATTACCTATTTCATGACATTTGGATGTAAATGTTTTGTTCATAATAATGGGAAACAAAGTCTTGGGAAATTTGATGCTAGGAGTGATGAAGCGGTATTTCTAGGTTACGTTTCAAGTAGCAAGGCTTATAGAGTTTATAATAAGAGGACCATGTGTGTAGAAGAAAGTGTACATATTATTTTTGATGAAACAAATAAATTTGTTCCAACCACACATGTTGAAGATGACTTCGAGATAGGTTTGGTAAAAGATCAAATTCTCACTGATGAGATTTTGGAAGAAGAAGCCATGGGAACAAAGCCAAAGGAACAACATCCTGTTCCTGTTCCCAACACTGAAGAAGAACTAGGTGAGGATACACTAGTGAATGAATCCACCATTGTTGAACCTGGTTCCTAAGAACATGAAGTTGATTAAGAATCTACACAAGGAAATATAGGTCCCCTCCAGGATTTCCAACCAAAGCCTTGGAGACATCAGCGTTCCCATCCTGTGGAACATATAGTCAGTGACATTAACAAGGGAACTCAAACGAGATCTCAAATTAGAAATTTTTGTGCTTTTCATACTTTTCTTTATATGATGGAATTTCAGGAACCATTAAGAAGCTCTCGCTGATACTGATTGGATTGTGGCCATGCAAGATGAACTCCATCAATTTGAAAGGAACAAGGTTTGGCACCTTCAACTTAAACCTAAACACAATAAGGTTATTCGCTTGAAACGGGTGTTTAGGAACAAGTTAGATGAGTTCGGAACCATTGTAAGAAACAAGGCTCATTTGGTTGTGAAAGGATACAATCAACAGGAATGTATTGATTACGAGGAAAATTTCGCTCCGGTTGCTAGAATGGAAGCTATTAGAATATTTATTGCATTTGCGGCTTTCATGGGTTTTAAATTGTATAAAATGGATGTGAAATGTGCATTTTTAAATGGTTATCTTAATGAAGAGGTTTTTGTGGAAGAATCTCCCAGTTTTGAAAATAAAGATTTTCCTAATCATGTCTTTAAGCTTGACAAAGCTCTTTATGGGTTAAAGCAAGCTCCAAGAGCATGGTATGAAAGACTTTCAAAGTTCCTTCTTGAAAATGAGTTTAAAAGAAGAAAATTAGATAGGACCTTGTTTTCGAAAAAAAAAGGAAAACATTTATTAGTAGTTCAAACATATGTTGATGATATTATATTTGGTGCCACTAATGAAGTTTTATGTATGGATTTTGCTAATCTCATGAGTAAATAGTTCGAAATGAGTATGATGGGTGAGCTCAATTTCTTCTTGGGGCTACAAATTAAACAAACAGAAGAAGGAATCTACATCCATCAACAAAAGTATATCAAGGAACTGCTGAAAAAGTATGGTTTAGAGGCTTCAAAAATAAACCATACACCTATGGGAACTTCAACTAGGTTGGACAAGGATGCTATAGGAACAAGTGTGGATCAAACCAAATATCAAGGTATTATTGGCTCATTATCATATCTAACTGCAAGTCGTCCCGATATTGCTTTTATTGTAGGTCTATGTACTAGATTTCAAGCCAATCCAAAGGAATCTCATCTCACAGCAGTGAAGAGAATCCTTAGTTACCTCAAAGGAACAGACGATTTGAGCTTGAACTATTAGAGAAGTGATACCTTTGAAATCAAAGGATTTGCAGATGCTGACTATGCTGGAGATCTAGTCAATAGAAAGAGTACATCAGGTATGGTTCAGTTCCTTAGTCATAGTTTGGTTTCTTGGAGTACTAAGAAGAAAAACACAGTTGCTTTATCTACAGCTGAGGCTGAATATGTTGCAGCAGCAGCATGTTGTTCCCAAATGCTCTGGATAAAACAATAGCTTCGTGACTATGGAATCTACTTTGATTGTATTCCTATCTATTGTGATAATATTAGTGCTATTAGTATTTCTAAAGATCCTGTGCATCATTCTAGAGTTAAGCATATTCATATTAGGCATCAGTTTCTTAAGGACAACGTTGAAAATGGCCTAATTAAAATGGAATTTTGTGAAACTAAACGTCAGATTGCTGATATCTGACCAAGCCCTTAAATAGAGATCGGTTTGAAAAATTGAGGCTTGAACTTAGCTTAATTGTTATAATCTTTCTCCCTATTGGTTTGACTCTTTGGCATTATATATGCGTGAATAAATTTGGTGTCTTTATTTATTTAAATGCATCACAACTTTAATATGATTACTTCATATGTATGAGTGAAATTGTCTGAAAACTACTCACTAATGTCCAATAATATTACCCTTAGTGTTCTTTAGACAATTCTATGCCTTAAGAGTTAACAAGGGATTAAAAGGTTAATTGCGTTCCAAAGTAGCAAGCTTCTCTGTTCCCATCCGTTGTTCCCAAATGCTATTCTCAGCATATTAGATTTAGGATTTCTTTTCAAGTTTCGAAAATCAATTTAAAATACAAAAATATTCTATTCAGATTTTTTCTCCTAAAAATATGATGTTATTTTAATATCTCTCAAATTAGTTGAGAAATATTATCTTAAATTCTTTTATTTACTTTCTCCTTATTTTCCCTCTAAAACCGTGTGCCTTACACGGATTAGTCAATTTTGTTTAAATCTTCCATCTTCTTCATTAATCTCCTCATTAATTACCTCCATTAAACTAATCTTAAGCTTTCCCACTAAACCAAATTGCATCCATTCACCCAAATAAAAGGTGCCCCTTTTCCACAAACATGTATCTCACAGAAAATCAATTCCTCCATACTCAAACTAAAATCGAAAAACCCTCTCCCTCTTCTACTCACAACGACTCACCAACTACCATGGATATCTCTCCCAATCCACCCACACGAGCTTTGAGAAAAAGGAAACAAAGTGAATAAGTGGTGGAGATGGAAGTCGAAGGGTCACATGCAAAATCTGAGGGGGAACATCTTGTTCCCAAAAGAGGAACATCAAAAGTGGCGAGAAGGAAATCTACCCCATATAGGTATATTTCGGGGTTATATATATATCGATCTTTCTTGGTGTAGAAGGGTAAATTTTCATCAATTGCTAGAAATTCTAAAATTTCAGGGTTGGGAACTACTATTTGAGAATTGCTATGGTTAGTGTCTCGTTCCCAAATTAATGGACGAATTCTATGAAAAAAAATTGATGGATGAGGAGAAAAATTGTTCTACCCTAGTGAGAAGAACACAAATTGATTTTAATTGTGATTCCTTAGGGAAACTGTTTGGTGTTTCTGTGAAGGGAATTAATGTGTATTTTAAGAAACAGCGCGGGTCATATCCTTTTTCTGACATTTTATTTACTGATCTAGTAGTGAAGTATGGTGGTAAAAGAGGTGCTACCTCTATCGATCATAATATTTTGTCCCCCTTCCACAAAATACTCTTTCACCTACTCAAAAAGGCTCTTTTACTTCGTCTTTGTAAACGTGCTTTGGTTGGCATGTTAGGTTTGATTTATATCCATTGCCTTGCATCACATAAACCAATTTATTTTCCTTCCCTTATGATTCAACGCTTGAATCATTGCATTATGAATGGAGTTGTTGTAGGATATGGAGCCCTAGTTACGGTTCTATTGAAGAAATTCAATGTGAAGCTTGATGGGGTTCATCAAGTTAGTATTAAAACGGGAAATTTGTTGAACACATAGGCACTCAATAATTTGAATGTCTCGATTGTCGATAGGGAAGTTGTGAAAGGGAGATCCAAATTGCATGATGATGAGATAGAGAATGACGATGAAGGAGAAGAGAATGAGGAAACTGATATTGAGGTGGAAATCGAAAAAGAAGAAGAAAAAGAAAAAGAAAAATGAAAAAAATGGAAAAATAGAAAAAGAAAAATAAAAAGAAGAAAAATAAAAGGCTAAAGGGAAGCAAGTAGTTGACAAGGAAGAATTGGAGAAGGAGACACCGGTTTTACAAGCTCCTAGATCAAGTAGGCGCATTCGTAACTTGAAAGGTATTGAGCTCTCCTTCCTTTGTGGTTGATGATGATGTTGTTGATGATGATGAAGTATCATTGATTGCTAAAGAAGCTTATAAAGCTTGTGTTCCTTCATCAAGGGAACAATCCCCTGCTCCTATGGAAACTTCACCACCAAAAACTGCATCACCTAAACACAACAAGCCACAAAACTCACCAACCCCTACTCCTTCCAAACAACCTGTCACTGCTGTTCCTAAGGGAAAGGAACCAGTTGTTGTTCCCATCACTAAGGAACAAACATTTGTTCTTGATCCTAAGGAACCCACAGCCGCAACCACTCCACAAAAGCCTTCATCATCTACATCTCCAAATCCCACCATTGGTGCTACTTATACCTTTGCACATGCTCAAAGGTTGGATTATTTATTTACTTTGGTTATGGGTCAATCGGAGGCAATGATGGAATTTGCTCAAGAAGCTCAAGATGTGAACAAGATTGTGAAAGGGTTTTCGGAAAAGGTTGATAAGGCGTTTATGGTTCAAGAGGTTCTCATGGAACTTCTAAAGACGAATCTTGTGGCGCTCCAAAAAGTAGACGACAACATGATGCTACTAGAGTCCATGCTATTTAAGCTTTCTAAAACCGTGGAACGCAACCACAAGGAAGTGATGGAGAAACTCAATGATGTGGTGGAAGAAGTCGAACAACCCCCTTCTCCTCAAGCCTAAACATTATTCTTAGTTTAATCTTTCTTTGTTTTCGTTAATTATGGGAACAATGTTTCATTTTCTTTCCTTCTTATGAATGCTACAATGGCACAATATTAATTAGGTAATCTTTAATTAAATTTTTTTGCATTTGTGCATCTTTTGAATAGCTAATATTCTTGGATTGCGGTTTTGAGAGTTGAATGCTTTCTTTGCTTATACTAACCAACTTACTTCTAAGTTTGGTGGTGTGATGTGTTCTTATAGATCAAATTCATCTTTTCGAAATCGTGAGCTTAATGTTTTTGAAGATGCCAAAGGGTGAAAGTGAAAGGTAAAGAGTAATTTTTCTAGCCTTGGTTCATGGTCTCTAGTTGAAAATGGTTTTTCTCAAAAGTTAAAAATAGAATAAAAAGTCTATAAGAATTTATTTTAACTTAGTTACATTACTTTGTTAAATAGTCTAATATGACTTGTTTAAAATTAAATATTATTATTTAGTATATGCCTTTTGTTGCCATCTTCAAAAAGGGGAAAATTGTTGACCCTTGAGTTTTGAAGATGACTTAACCAACAAAAGACATATTGTGTTTTACTGATGATATTGCTAGGCAATTCATTCTCGAACAAAAAGAATACCTGATCGAAGAATAAATTGGAGAATTAATCAAAGATCGAAGTGAAGATGTTCGAAAGATGAAGTATCAAGCTTGGAGTGAAGATTAGAACACATTAAGATGTATTAAATATCTTCTTAAGATCGAGTAAATGCTTAATCTAGTTTGTCTTAAATTCTCAAACGGAACTTAGTTATGTTCCCATGACAGGAATAGACAAAACAAGGTTAGGGAACAGACCTAGAAATGACTTTAGGAACAGCTAACATATCCCAAGCTGTGCGCCCAAGGAAGGTTGTTAGAGAGTTCTTAGTTAGTTTTGACTTAGTCCATGACTTTAGTGAGTTAGTTGTTAGTTTGTTAGGAATTTATTTAAAATGATTTTCTGTTTTAATTAGGATAAGATCAAAATCTTTTAAATCTTATCTTTTATATTTTATGTAAAGGAAAAGATTTTATTTATTAAACTTAATCTGATTTTCGGTTTTTAAAAGGATTTTCTTTAAAAACTTAACTATGATTTTCGGTTATGTTTAAGATATTTATAAAAGATATTTTCCTAAAAACTAATTAAAGAAAATGGTTTATTTATTCCCCAAGCAAAATATGATGTTCCAGTTTACTGCTACACGTTTAACAGTGAAGTGGTTAGTGGGCTTGATTATTTTCTTAAGCCTTAATTTATTTTAAATTAGTTTAATTAAAATTTTATATAAACCACGTTATTCATACTGCTTCTCTTTATTGAGCTAAGTAGTGGGTTAGTGGTTATTTATTTCTCAAGGAAAGTTTAATAAAACTAATAAATAAATTGAAGTAATGGACATCATCAATTAGTGGACTATGTAGTGATCTTGCCTAAGTACATTATAAATAGGCGCCTAAACCTTGGAATTAAATATGTCTGACGTAGCCGAATATTCTTAGTTGTCTTAAAGAGTCAGTGTCATTCCTAAGAGAATTCATACTTACTTTATTCGAGTTTATACTCTTCCATTGTTTTACACATTGTATTTTTGGGTAAGGGTTTGAGTGAACTTTTGTAAGTGTGAGAATCTTTGAGTGAAGCATGAGAAAGAGAAAGAAATGAACTTCGAGTGAAGTTCGAGAGGAACAACTGTTGTGGGAACTATTGTTGGGAACTTGAGTTTATGAACTCAAGTTGTGGCCCGAGAGAAAAGTAATAGGTTTGTAAACAGAGTCGTTTGGCCTATTATAGTGCAAAGTTTAGAGTCAAAATCCCTTGTGGTCGAGGTCGTTTCTTCCTATTGGGCTTAGGAAGGTTTTTCTCGCTAAAATATCTCGTGTTCCCTAGCTAGCTTTTATTTCCGCAAAAAGTATAGCATATTCTCTCACTATGATTCAACCCCCCCCCCCTTATAGTGCTCATATTATATAACACTGACTTTGAGTGTTGGTGATGATACTATTACTTTTAAACTAACCAATGCTATGAAGTCTCTTATGCTTGAAGAGTCTTGTTTCAGGATTGATGTGGTAGACAGAGCTGTGATGTCAGCATTTCAGCAGATAAGCGATGCTGACCCATTGGAGGTAGCATTGACTGATGATGATTCATCAAGCATCGATACTGAAATCGATGCATGCCTTACTAATTTAGCGGGCCCAAAAGCTAAACAGGGACAAGAAAATGTGGTACTTGAAAGTGTATGCTCTACCTCTACTCCTCAAGTAACAAAGGTAGAACTTAAACCACTCCCCTCTCATTTGAAGTTTTCATTCTTAGATGATAAGGAAGAATGTCCTATGATTGTCAGTATTAAACTTACAGATAGCCAATTGGAAAATTTGCTTTCAGTGCTTCGCATGCACAAGAAGGCTATTGGGTATAGTATTGATGATCTAAAGGGCATTAGTCCTGACTTTTGTATGCATCGTATAATCTGGAAGAGAATCACCGCCCTTGCATTCAACCTCAAAGACGTTTGAATCCTAATATGGAAGAGGTGGTAAAGAAGGAAATTACGAATTTGTTAGATGCATGGATCATTTATCCCATTGCTGATTCTAAGTGGGTCAGTCCTGTGCAAGTGGTTCCTAAGAAGGGGGGAACCACTGTTGTGAAAAATGAAAATGATGATTTAATCCCTACCCAGACAGGCACAGGGTGGCGTATGTGCATTGATTATCGTAGTCTCAGCAACGACACTTTGAAAGACCACTTCCCCCTTCCCTTTATTGATTAGATGTTGGAAAGGCTAGCAAAGCATAGTTATATCTGTTATCTGGATGGATATTCTGGTTTCTTTCAAATCCCCATCCATCCAGACGATCAGGAAAAGACTACGTTTACATGTCCTTATGGCACCTTCGCGTATCGTAGGATGCCATTTGGATTGTGTAACGCTCCTGCTACTTTCCAACGCTGTATGATGGCCATATTCTCTGATTTCATTAAAAATATCATGGAAGTTTTTATGGATGATTTCAGTGTTTATGGTTTTGATTTTGATGTTTGCCTACATAATTTGTCTAAAATGCTTAAGAGATGTGTATAGGCAAACCTTGTGCTTAATTGGGAGAAATGTCACTTCATGGTGAATGAAGGTGTGTATTGGGTCACTTGATTTATGAGCGTGGTATCAAAGTGGATAGAGCGAAAATTGAGGTGATTGAGAAACTTCCCCCTCCAATGAATGTCAAAGGAGTGAGAAGTTTTCTTGGTCATGCGGGGTTTTATCGTCGATTTATAAAAGATTGTCCGAAAATTGCAAAACCCCTCACTCAATTGTTGCTTAAGGGTGCCACGTTTGATTTTGCTAATGATTGTTTGGAGTCTTTTGACAGGATTAAGAGAATATTGATCACTGCCCCTGTTATATAACCCCCTGATTGGAATCTCCCTTTTGAGATCATGTGCGATACTAGTGACTATGTTATAGGGGCAGTACTTTGTTAGGAAGGATAAGCTGCTCCATGTGATTCACTATGCCAGCAAGACCTTGGATCCAGCCCAGGTTAATTATGCTACGACAGAGAAGGAATTGCTGGCTATAGTTTATGCATTGGACAAATTTCGAGCCTATCTGATAAGTTCGATGGTTATAGTACATACTGACCATGCTGCTTTGAAGTACTTGATGGCCACGAAGGAGGCCAAGCCTAGACTTATCAGGTGGATTGTTTTGCTGCAAGAGTTCGACTTGGAGATTAAGGACAAGAAGGGTGCTGAGAATGTGGTTGTTGACCACCTTTCTAAGCTGAGGTTTGAATCATCTTCTGACTCTCCTATTAGTGACTGTTTTCCTGATGATCATCTGTTTTCTGTGTCGTTTGAATCTCCTTGGTATGCTGATTTTGCCAACTATTGTGTTGGTGGTTCCCATCCTCCAATCTTACATACCAGCAACGGAAAAAAAATTCCAAGTAAAGAATATTATAACAATGGGACTTAAAACTCCATCACCATACAAACACCTGCTAAAGAGACCCGCACCTTCTAGGAAGGGTTTGGCCCCAAAAGCAAGCTAAACTACTGAATCAACAAAGTCCTCATACTAGGATCACTTACTCCTAGCAGCTATCTTAAAGAGAACTTCACTATACAGTTGGCCTACAGTCTTAGAAGAACTCTTAAAGATTTTGATATTCATATACAACCATACACAATACACTGACTCCACAAAAGCAACAGCATACAACTTAGAATTAGCAGACTTTCGCTTGCTCATAGAAGTAGCAATTTGCAACTCAGCAGCAAAAGGAAGAACATCGCAGCAAACCCCCAGCTTCCTCAGCACCTGCAGCCACAACTCAGCAGAGAAGGAACACTCAAAGAAGAGATTCTCATGAGATTCATTACTATTGTTGTAAAGCAGACACACAGGATCACAAGGGACATTCCAGCAAATCAACGTATATGTAGTAGCCATCCTACCATAGATAGCTAGCCAAACAACAAAAATGCTTCTAGGAGATGCCATATTGTTGCAAACAAGTTTCCTCCAAGGGACCTTCTCATGTTCACCTAGCAATAGATTGTACATTTTGCTAATGCTAAAGCCCTTACTATTAGTCAACTTGCTCCAACCTCCCAGATTCTCCACCATCTCTCTACATTGTAGGATCTTTTGAAGTTCCAAGAGCTAGTAAGAGGGATGAGCATGGTATCAAGACAGCCTCTTTTAACATAATAACTATCAACCCATCTCACCCATAATTTGTCTTTTTTGTTAGAGAGATCCCACAAAACCTTAGTGACAACAGCTTTATTCCAAACACAGCTATCCCTACGATTCAAACCACCAGCAGATTTAGGGAGACAAAGAGTATCCCAAGCAACTGGAGCTTTAGAGGATTTCTGAGCAAACCCTGTCCATAAGAATGTTCTGCAAAAAGAGTTAATCTCTTTCAAGAGCTTCTTTGGCAATATGAAAATCTGACACCAGAAGGATTGCATACTGGACAAAAAAGATTTCACAAGCTGTAACCTTCCAGCATAACTGAGAAACTTTGAATTCCAAGATTTCACCGTGGCTAGCATATGCTCAATGAGAGGCTTGCATTGATTATAATTGAGTTTTTTGTGGAAAGAGGAACCCCCAAGGTATCTAAAAGGGAAAGAACCTTGAGGGATACTAATACTCTCACTCAATCTAGATTTCTCCTCAATGCTAATACCTCCAAGATAAATATTACTTTTTTCAACATTTGCCTCCAAAGGTGAAGCTTTAGAAAAAATTTCAAAGGCTTGAAAACACAGCTTAATAGAAGGCTTATTAGCTCTAGTGAACATAAGCAGATCATCAGCAAACATAAGATGTGTTATCCCAACTCTTTTGCATTTTGGATGGAAATGAAACTGAGGGCTGGAAGACATTGCTTTCATACATCTAGTCAAATACTCCATACCAATAGCAAACAAGAAAGGGGGAGATAAGATCAACTTGTCTTTAGACCTTTCTTAGCTTTATAGGAGAACAAGGCTTAAGGTTATTGAAACGAGCTAACACCTCCCATCGGAATCACCTCAATCCGATTTACGGATCAAACGTTATCTCCATTTGAAGTTCAACAGTCCACAACTAATCTTCCAATGATCATATATGACTTCAAAAACCTGTTAGTTAGTCTGAAAATCCTCCAAAACAACTAAACAAGTAGTGAAGCAACCATTTAGCTCAAAGTAATCAAAAACATGCAATGCAAGACTAAAATGCTCTAAATCTATATGCATCGACACTAAAAATGCAGCATGGATAGGCACAATAAAGTACTTATCAAACTCCCCCAAGCTAGTCCAATTGCTTGTCCTCAAGAGAACAAACGATAGACATAGGGAAAGAGTTCTATGACCCCTAACAATGATACGCATGCCAAGATGAATAATTTAGACCTTCAAACCTTTCCAACATCGAATGCAAAACACTATCAAGCCTCAAAGTTTATAGCACAAGGAAAAGCTACCAATCTTACCACAAGTTCTCCCCCAAGCTTGGCTCAGTCATATGGATAGTAGCTCTCACTTTAGTCGTGCTCAAGGTCTCTCATGTGTTTGTAAGGTCGCAATTATCGCTCAAGGCTCAATTCCGTTGACTAAATCCCACCATAGGCTTGCATATCTTCTCACTCTCCATCGCGTGAGACATAAGTTCTTTTCAAGAATCATGAGGACTTTATCGAGGTTGTAATGAAGGCTAAAAGGTAAAGGTGTGGATACATTTGGGAATTTGGTGCTAAATAGGGGAAAGTGAAGCTTCCTAAATCAACACCAACTAGACAAACGCTAACCCGAAACCATATAACTTCGTTACAACCACTCAACCAACCAATAATACCTCCTCCAATAGCATCTCCTAATCTCTCTTTATTAAGCACTAAGAACAAAACCACAATTTTTTTTTTGTTGTGATGTTTGATTTTCCCATTTTTTTTCTTTTTTTTTCTTTTTTTTTTCCTTTTTTTAAAATTTTTTTTTTAAAGTAATAAGGGAGAGAGATAGGAGATCAACAAGAAGTAGGGAGGAGGTGAACTCAACACAGAGATTGTGAATTCAACCAAAATACACATCATACAACCAACTCAAATCACTATCAGAGCACTGAATCACAAGATGTACCACTCACCAATCTAGCTTCACAATCCCCTAGGTTAGGAAATCAGTAATAGGCTAAAGATTAGGTTAAACAAGAAAACAGGCTCAGGCTCACGAGGGTGACAAAGGAGATATTATAACGTGGGTGGCATTTGGCAATGTAGTTCATATATATAATGAACGCCTCAATCATATTCAAGAATCAAACCAGTCAATGCAATTTCAAGGAGAATCAATGCAAGTTCTAGAGAACATTCGTCAAGGAAGAGCATCACATAACAAACAAATGAGACTGAAAAGATGTCAGTCTATAGGCTATAAAAACATGCTCTCACAAAGGGTATAGCTACCAACATCGGTTGAGCCGCACAAGAGGGAGACCAATCATACCACAACCAATCGATTCCTTGGCCTACTAGAGACTATCAAAGCATTTTTCTTTTTCAGTTTTCAGGTCATCAAGAAGAATACATGCGTACCAAGGGCGGAGTTCTAACCTAAATGCAGTCTATATGCATCCTAAACATGATACTAAATGCTAATATGCAATCTAAACATAACACTAATATGCAACTAATGCAAATTATATGCATCTAATGCAAACTATATGCAACTAATGCAAACTATATGCAACTAATATATACATCCTCCCCCAAGCTAAACCACACAGTGTGCTCACTGTGAAAAGTCTAATGATAACAATAGCAAGGGAGGGAAAAAATCCCGCCTTAATGGTCGGGAGGGG
Source organism: Patellifolia procumbens (assembly GCA_947645195.1). NCBI lineage: Eukaryota > Viridiplantae > Streptophyta > Magnoliopsida > Caryophyllales > Amaranthaceae > Patellifolia > Patellifolia procumbens. Next base: position 172,930 of record CANSGD010001354.1, read on the forward strand.
GTCGGGAACCACGTGAGTAGAGCTTTGCCCCCTAAGGTCATCAATCGAGCTCCCAATGACATCTTTATATTTTTGCAATATCTTAATCAATTCAGGTATAGAGATGTCATCAAGAGCCGAGTCAACAATAACAGGATAAGTACATGCATCATCAAGGAAGACATACTTAAGGGAGGGGGAAGGGGTTTGAACTCTACCTTGGGAGGAGGCTTAGTACTCTCCTCCTTAGCAACGGAAGTGGCTAGGACCTCAAATCCCGATCCAAGTGTTTCCTCAATGGTAGCACCGTCGAGAAGCATAGAGGACTCTTTCACCTCTTCCATATCTAAACTCGGCTCCTCAGTGATAGAAGTATAGGGCTCATCATCAGTGTGAGCTTCTCTCTCAAAACCTTCCATTTCACCCTTCACATGACCAACCCGACAAACTCTCTCTATCATGGGTCTCTTCAATGTTTTGGAGAACTCAAACACAACCTTCTCATTGGCTACCTCAACTGTGATTGTATCATTTCTGCAATTTATTACGGCACCCAATGTCTTAAAAGCTTCTCTTCCAAGAATGAGAGGAGTCTCCGGATCTTCCTCCATATCCATCACCACAAAATCACACGGCACCAAGACATGCCCAACTTGTATCGGAACATCCTCCAACTCACCATGCGGCGCTCTCAAAGATCGATCCGCCAATTGAATAGTCATCCTTGTAGGAAGAAGAGGGAAGTTTAGGCGCTTAGCAATGGATAGAGGCATCAAACTCACACTCGCACCCAAATCGGCCAATGCACCCTTAGGCTCGAGGTTACCTATCTTCACCGGCAAAGTGAAGCTTCCGGGGTCTCTTTGCTTCTTAGGCATATCTCGTTGCACTAGAGCACTTACTTGGTATGGCAATTTGATAACCTCCTCTTCAACCTTCCGTTTGTTGGAGAGGATCTCCTTCATGAACTTGGCATAGGCTGGCATTTGAGACATGGCCTCAAGGAATGGAATGTGTATTTGAAGGCCTTTCATAACTTGGAGGAACTTAATGAATTTGTCGCTCAACTTCCTCTCCACTAACCTTTGAGGATATGGGACCGGTGGCACATAAGGCTTAGGTGGAGGAGGTGTTGACAATGGGGCTTTGTCACCAACTTGCTCATGAGTTTCCTTATCTTCTCTTCCTTTCTCAACATCAACCTCCCTTTCATCTTCCTCAACTTGATTGTCATTCTCAACCACCTCAATCTCACTTCCTTCACTCTTATTAGGCATCTTGGGGCCCTCATAGTTTGTTCCCGACCTCAAATAGATAGATTTGACTTGATGTAGGTTGGGGTTAGAAATGGGTTGGCCTTGAAGTTGATTTGTGGGGTTAGGGGGTTTTTCTCGGCCACTTGAGCCAATTAGGTTTCAAGCATTTTGGTGTGAGCTTGCAACTCTTGAAACCTTTGGTCATGGCTTTGAAGAGCTTGGCTTTGTAGAGCAAGGGTTTGGGTGATGGTTTGGAGTTGTTGGAGGATTAGGGAGGTAGGGTCGGAGGATGTAGTACGTTCGGGATTTGGCTTAGGAAATTGAGGGGCCTTTTGGAAGTTGGATCTTTGATGAGGGGCTTGGTAAGTGTTAGAGTTTTGAGAGGAGGATCCACCTTGATTATAGCTTTGAGTAAACCCTTGTTGAGGTTGACCTAAGCCTTGTTGAGGTTGATTAAAGCCTTGTTGAGGTGGACTCCAACCTTGTTGAGGTTGGTTGTAGCCTTGGTTGTAGCTTTGTTGAGGTTGTCTCAACCCTCCTTGTTGATTGCTCCTATAACCTTGGTTACCTTGATACCCCTCTCCTCTACTATTCATTGCCGCCACATGCTCCGACTAGATCCTCCACAATAAGAGGTATCGTGGTTTGTACCACCACAAATGTCATAAGAGAAAGCATTCACTTGCGAGGACTAGATGATCCAAGGGTGATCTTCGAGAGCTTCTTGTCAAGTTGATCTATCTTCGCTTGAATTTGGTCCATTGGGTCCAACTCAAATTTTCCACCCTTCTTCTGTTGAGCACCTCTCCTTCTTCCACCCCATGAGTAATTCTTGATCACTTCTTCTATGGTGGCCTCTAATTGGTCTTGCGGGATCTTAGAAAGTTGACCTCCCGCTCCAGCATCGAGATTAGCACGTGACATAGGGTCAAGGCCATTATAGAAGAATCTCATCAGTAGGTTTTGATTGAACTCATGGTGAGGGCATGAACGAATCAATTCCCTAAACCTTTCCCAAGCCTCCGCAAGTGTCTCATCACAATCCTACTCAAAAGTGGAGATTTGCCTCCTAATATCTGCGGTCTTTGACTCTGGGAAATACTTCTTCAGGAAAGCCAATGTAACCTGCTCCCATGTAGTGAGGGAGTTAGCAGGCAAACTCTTGAGCCAAGACTTGGCCTTTCCGGAAAGAGAAGATCTGAAGAGATGCATCTTGATGTAATCTGGAGAGACATCATTTGTTGTTATCATAGCACAAATCTCCAAATATCGATCAAGATGATCAAGGGGATCCTCATCCGACCCTCCACAAATTGCTCTGCTTTCACCATCCGTGTAAATTGAGGGTGAATGCTGAAATTTGTAGTGGTTGTGGGGGAGTCGAATTCCACCCTGTAAAACATAGGACCCCGGATTTCCGAATTCCCTGAAAAGTTGTCCATTTTCCTCACCCATGTCTGATTCACTTTCACTTGTAGAACTTGAGATTGGTGAAGCTGGCGCAGAACTCAAAGTCAACCTTTCCAAACCTCCCCGAAGCTTGCGCAAGGTGCGATTGATTTCCGGATCTAAAGGTAAGATGGGTGAACCGTGAGCTCTCCTTCTCATGTAACACAACCAAGCTAAGCAGAGGGTTAGGAAATAACAACACAGTCTAAACAAAAGAAAAAAATCACTCGAGCAATAATAAACTCAAGTAAACTTCAATCAATAGCACAATTTGCCCGGCATGGCGCCATTTTGATAAGAGGTTTTTAGCGTGTCGTCAAGGCACTACGAACCGCCTTAGCAAACACAATTTATAAACCTAACTAGCAACTACTAAGCACGTAGTAACAGCAAGTCAAGGGTCGAACCACAAGGAAATTGGGATTGAGTTCAGTCCACTAAGTCCAAAACTACCTAGCGAAGGGTTTTGGGGGTTTAAGATTGAGTAGGTAACCGACTAATTGACTAGCTAATGAATACCGACTAATAAACAAATATGAGGATTAATATGATAAGGAAGACACTAGAGTTCGGGCTACTCGTATGAACGTGGGCTAGACAACGATAATCGACGCTATGGTGATTCACAACGGAGTCAATACAAGGTTAAGTTCCCCTCTAATGTCCTTGAGTCCTCTCTCGAATGGTCCTCAAGAGTAATCGATTAATCAACCAACCAAATCCCTCTTTCGAATGGTCTTTGGTCCGTTGATTACTAAATTCACTAAGTTCTGGAAACAGTTAATTAAAGGATCCCCCTTAATTCCTACCCAATCCCTTGGTCTAGAAATCAAGTCGAAACATGGGAATGACAAAGGGATTAGAGTTCGATTAAGAACAATAAAAACCCTAAGTGCCCTAGTAATAACGTGATCAAGATCTATCCTAGGGTGTCAAAACACCACATTCAATGCATAGACAAACAATTGAATCATAAAAAGCATAGATAATCTACATTAAGCCCTTAATTCATACTTTCGCCCAAACCCTAGATAAGAAACTACTCACTAATCATGGATTCTAAGCAATTAAGATTCAATAAAGTAAACATCATAAACAAGCAATAAGATTAAAGGAAAGAGATAGAAAAGAAATTACTTGAATTAATTGATGAATTCGATCTTCAATAATGAAAACAAGGAGTAAACTAGTGTTTGAGAGAGTTTAGGGCTAAGAGAGAGTTAATTAGAAACTAATGTGGGGTAATGTCGAGTCTAAGCTAAAAAAACTAATTAAAGCGTCATTAAACTAAGACGGAGAAAACAGGTCGAACCCGAAGTAAGGTCACCACGGTCGTGGTGATTTTCACCACGTGGCCCCCGACTTTCATAGGATCAGTTTCCAATCTTCAACAGTCTGTTTTGCTCGCTACAGGTCCCCACGACCGTGTGACCTGTTGGTCGGCGGACAGCTCAATTTCGAACGATCATATCTCTCTCGTCTCTTATCGGAATTGGGCTCATGACCAGTCGTTGGAAAGCTATCGAAACGAGCTAACACCTCCCACTGGAATCACCTCAATCCGGTTTACGGATCTAACGTTATCTCCATTTGAAGTTTAATAGTCCACAACTAATCTTCCAATGATCATATATGACTTCAAAAACCTGTTAGTTAGTCTGAAAATCATCCAAAACAACTAAACGAGTAGTGAAGCAACCATTTAGCTCAAAGTAATCAAAACCATGCAATGCAAGACTAAAATGCTCTAAATCTATATGCATCGACACTAAAAATGCAGCATGGATAGGCACAATAAAGTACTTATCAAGCATCCACATATCATTGCCCAAGCATCTATCAATCCTACTAGCTACCCTATGTTCTCCTAGCCCTTTACTAGACCAAGAGTAGAAATGGACAGAGCTTTTGATCTCATCTAAATGAAAATTAGTAATGAAACCATCAAAATCTTCAGTTTTATAAGCAGTAGTAGTAGCACCATTGATTCTATCATTACCTATCAATACAGCATTAAATCTCCCAGTATCAGCCAAGGAGAATGAATAGATGCTGCCAAACTACTCAACTTAGTCCATAAAGCCTTCCTGTCCCCTACTTTATGGAGTCCATAAACACAAGTAATGAGGCTAAGATGTACTTTTGGGAGGACCTTTTCTCTATAAGAAATGCTCTGATGGAATGTTACATCGGTGTATTCCTGATTGGGAAATGGAAGGTGTTTTGCTAAAATCATGGTATTCCCTCTAGTGGCCATGAGTCTCAAGCGACTGGTTTTAGAGTCTTTCATAGTGGCTTTTATTTCAATTTTTAAAGATGCACGTACCTTTTGTTTATTTTGTGGTGCTTGTCAGAGGACGTGTAATGTTTCTAAAAGGCAATAGATGCCTCAGAGTGGGATTCTAGAAGTCGAACCTTTTGATGTGTGGGGGATTGATTTTATAGGACCTTTTCCTACTTCTTGTGGGAATAGTGGTTGTCGACTATGTGACCAAATGGGTAGAAGCTATAGCATCACCAAGCAATGATTCTAAGGTTGTGATGAAGATATTCAAAAAGATAATTTTTCCCCGTTTTGGTGTCCCTCGTGTTGTCATTAGTGATGTAGGTTCTCACTTTCATAAGAGCACCTTCAAGGCCCTCTTGGAAAAACATGGAGTCACCCACAAGGTTGGTCTAGCCTACCATCCCCAGACTAGTGGTCATGTAGAAGTGTCAAATAGGCAGATTAAGAGGATCCTTGAAAAAGTTGTAACAAAAGCTAGGAAAGATTGGTCATTTAAACTTGATGATACTCTTTGCGCGCTCCACACTACTTTTTAGGACTCCATTGGGTGCCACCCCCTTATCGACTAGTCTATGGCAAACTTGACATTTGCCAATGAAAATGGGCATTTATCTACATGGGCGGTCAAATAGATTAACCTTGATTTGGCTGGCGCGGTGAAGCACAACTTCTTCAACTTACTGAGTTGGGATGAGCTCCGTTTGGATACTTATGAGAACCATAGGCTCTACAAGGAGCAAACGAAGAAGTTGCATGACAAAATTATTGGAAAGAGAGAGTTTAGGATTGGCGAAAAGTTTTATTGTTTAATTCCAGGTTGAGGCTGTTTCCTGGGAAAGCTTAAATCTCGATGGTCTGGACCATTCGACGTGACTGATGTGAATGCACATGGTGCCATCGAGATGGCCAATCAAAAAGGTGAGAAGTTCAAAGCAAGTGGACAACGTGCGAAGCTGGTACCATGAGGGTGCTTTTGTTGGTTGTGTAGAGGGGATTCGCTTCGGCCTCTCTCCACTTGATTCATCTGACTAGACAGGTAATACGGTCGTGTGAAGGACTTCTCTAAACCAGCGCTTTGCAGGAGGCAACCCCGCATTCTTTAGATAGTTTTTCTTTTCTCTGATTCGTAGTATTTGGAGTGTGGAGAACGTGAGGTATTAATGTGCTTCTAGATCTTGTGTTTTGATGCGGAGATATGCAGCGGATAGAAATTTGAGCCCTAATTACACCAAATCTTGAAAAGAGGCGAGCTACTTGCTACGCATTAGCTCGCCCACTTGGGTTCGGAGCACCAGCTGCCCCGATCGGGTGGACAAAACTTTTGCCAACAGAAGAAAAAAGCATTCCACCCGATCGCGCGGGCAAATATGGCCCGATCGGGCGCGAAACCCCGGCACCCGATGGAAAATAGGTTGCCCGAAGCTTTGCCCGATCGGGTGACGGGACAAATTCCAGCAGGTAGAAAAAGTATCCCACTGGATGGCATCGGGCAAAATCGCCCGATCGGGCGCGAAAACCTTGCACCCTATGGAAAATAAGTCGCCCGAAGGTTCACCTGATCGGGTGACGGGGCAAAAATGTGCGGGTTGAAAAAATTCTACACCCGATTGGATCGATCGGGCGACCCTTTTGCCGATCAGGGGCGGGTACTCGGCCTTGACTTAAGACCGAGACTCACTCGGTTTCTTAACCTTTTTCCTCATATAATTCCAGCTACTTTCTCTCGCTAATATCTTTATCCTCATTTCTTCTTCTCCAGCCCCTTAAACTCCTTCAAACTCATCTTACTCCTCCCTCTTCATCCTTTTCCTTCTAAACTCCATAAAAACTTCTCATTTTCTCCTTTCATCCCCTTTTCCCATCTTTAACTCACAAAATCTTCCTACTTTCTCACTTATTTCTTCACCACCTCCTTACCTCCATTTTTGTGGGAGAAAAAGCTTGAAGGTTACAAATTCAAGAATGACAAGCAAGTTTAGAAGGTTAATCGAGGCAGGCTCTTGATCTAGAAAGAAGCTGCTCCACCACCACCACCAGTCGCAGGAGACACTTGATATCCCGACATCATCTTTCGAGATGATGAGCACCAAGAAATTTCTATGCTTTGAAGCGTGAGGTGCTTCCTATGGTTTCTTATATGTCGAATTAATTTGCGATTAGGACTTACAGAGGATTTTAAAGATTTTATGAAGTCTTGGTATGGAAAATTTCTATTATGTGCATGTAAACACCTATATGCCACTTTGGTGTTTGAATTTTCTGAGCAGTTTTAGTCTCACCAGACCCTGTCCGAACCAGTCACCCATGTACACTTCTAATTTCTAAACCAAAATACATTTTAACAATTAGGAAGTTATGCAGGGGGGCTACTACCACTGAACATTTTAGTATACTCAATGTCTACCTAGCTCTGCGAGGACCACGTTTGAGCCTTTTGACGTTGAGAAATGTCATTAGGCTAATTTTTATACACCTATCTTTAAGGCCGATGTAGGGGTCACACCCTAGTCAGGAATGATTGATTACATCTCTAGGGAACTAGAAACCATTTCCACTATAATTTGGCCCCGTCGCGCGGCCACTACGGTTCGAGCTTATCCTGAACTACTCCCCTAAACTTCGTGAGACGGGACTTTGAGCCCTAGGCGGTTGGTAAATGGGAACTTTGGTTACTTTTGTTACTTGGTAATTCCCGATATTGATGAAACCCTTTAACCTATCCGAGGAAACTACCCTCATCGACCTCACCTACTTAGACACCCTCGGAGTCATCCAGCGCCTCCCAGCTTAAGGTTTCCGGTGGCGCAGTAAGTCCAAAAGTCCATCCAACTCCCCGACCCTGGAGCCCGCTTGCAGAGCCCCCATTAGGACAACTATTACCTGGAGGGGTGCTGACCTAGTTATTTCCTATCGAGCCCCCTCGGTATTCTTACCATGGGCGTCCGCCGCCCATTATTCATGAGGGTCCACTCTACATGCGCCCCCTCCCCCTCCTCTTAACACTTTAGACTTTTTTCGGTTTGATGTCGACATTAGGTCGAATGGAGCGGTGTGGGACAGATGGGGGAGCAAGTTAGTAAGAACACCGCCACACTAGGGTCTATGATGCTTGCATTGACTCGGCTACACACATGTGTTGTTGCTAGGCACACGTGTGGAGCACCATGGGGTTTGATCAGCACATCTTTCTCTATCCTCTTTATGATGATTTTTACAAGCGTGACATTGTTGAGCAGTCCGCTCGGCACCCTCATGGTACCATTGGGGGCAAGTTATGGCAATCCTGAAAATTATTGATAAATATGGTTGAGGATGACGAGGAGGAGACTTCACCCGCCTTGATCACAATATATACAGGGGGAACTTTGAGGTACGGTACTGATGGTTTTGGGCTGAGTTTGACACAGGCACCTGAGTGGATTTTCTAATAA